>JAVJIF010005261.1:0-280000 GCA_038442645.1 Agave tequilana | reverse complement strand
TTTGATTTTGAATTCTTTTAATTATTCTGACCCTATTGAAATTTTGGGACGAAATTTTTATTAGGTGGGTAAAATGTAATATCTCTAGTTAGTACTATACTATATTTATTTCCTAAAGTATTTAGTTTGATTTACTGATTATTTTATTGTTAATTATTAACTTAATTATGACTATTACATTATTAAATAAATAAATTATTTTAGAATATTAAGTGATAATTTGGCTTTACATTTACTATTATTTTTCATTAACATTTCTTTTACTAATTATTATTATTTTTATTTTCTATTAGTTATTAATGTTAGTAGTAGTTATTTTCATTATTATTATTCTTTCATTATGATTATTATTTATTGTTATTACTAATAGTGTTATTATTATTAATATTTTTGGTATTTATTAATAATTATTAGTGTTACTATTATTTTATTTATTTATTTTAATATTAGTATAAGTATTAGTGGTAGTAGTAATTGTTAATTATTATTTCTATTATTATTGTTATTATTATTTTTACTGTTAATTAATATTAGTATTATTAGTGATGTTGTTAATTATCATTATTACTATTGCTATAGTTACTTTAATCATTTTAGTATTATTAATTATTGTTATTAGTGTTTATTAATATTACTATCCATTATTATGATTATTTGTAAAGTTATTATATTGTTATTATTAATATTGTGGTTAACTATTGATATTGTTAATATTAGGATATTATTATTTGTATTGATTTTCATTATATTCTTTTATTCCTAGACTCATGTCCCTACCCATTAGCCTATTAACCTATTGATCCTATACCCATTATGAAACTGACTACGGTAAACCCATAAAATCCAACCCACTATACTCTCCCTATTTAATCCATCTCCTAATCTAACCCTAACCCTAAGCTAATCCATCCACTCCCAACCTCGCAGCCGCCACAACCCTCTCTCATGGTCGACCTCCCCTTCTCCGGTGAGCTCCGCCATGGCAAGATCCCAAGCACCATCACCCACTACCACCCACCATCGTCATCTTCTTCTCCTTCCGTTCCTCCCAGCCGCCACCCAAGCTCAGATCCCCCACCCATGTGCTCTCACCATGGTCTTCTTCGCGGCAAATCCCCTGCGCATTAACCCGGGCCATCTAAACCCTCAGCTGCACCAGGCCAAGCACCCCCATGGTACTGCCGGCGCCTAGACTTCAGCAGCACCAGGCCGAAACCCCTTGGCAGCCCTGGATCTCTACGGCTTCACCAGCGTCACGCACCCTGCCTTGCAGCAGCAGCAACACCAATATACTTCTAGGCCTGCTTCTCCTTATCGAGCCGACGCACATCAGAACCGACAACAGCAGCCACAACAACTTCCAGCACGCACAGGCCGTCCCTGCATGGTGAGTTTCACTTCTTCTCTTACTTTTTTTTATATTTGATGTATGTAATATTTTAGTGTTAGAGTTATATGTGTATAAGTGGATTATGTTTGTGTTGAAGTGAATGGGTGTGTGTATTAATGTGTATTAATTCATGTGGATTTATATTCATGTAGGATGCCATCTTCTGTCTCTTTGTGGGTCGCCGTTGATCTCCGTCGGGAAGCGCAAACGCACTCGCGCCCTTCACGGCGAGATCCTCCTCTATCCGTCGACCTCCTCCATGGTCCCCGCCGCCTCTGCCAGAGCCTCCGTCGGCTCGTCGCAAGTCACCCGAATGTAAGTGCATTAATATGTGTAGGGGTATGGGGTAAATATATATACATATGCATGCATGTGTTTAGTTACATAGTATTGGGTGTGTTGCAAGAGTTGTGTGGTGTTGTTGTGTGTGTGTGTGTATATATTTACATATATATTAAGAGTAATCATATGTGTGTGTGTGTGTGTAAGTATGTATGTATGTAGGTGTATGTATGCGTAAACACGTATATGTGTATGTATGCAAGATTATAATGTATTATGTTGGTGTATACCCGTAAATGTGTATGTATGTGGTTGTACCCGTGGATGTATGCACGTGTGGCATGCTTGTATGGGTACTCGTGTGAGTGTATTAGGTGTGTGCATTGATTCCCCTTCCTCTCTTTGTGTTTGGTGGCGTGTTACTACGCTTCAGACTCATTTGTGTGATCCGAAATTAGTAACAGGAGATTCGAATTTGTATCCATTCTGGACCCGATGCACAGGCGATTCGATGACCGATCCATGGGATGATCCTTAGATCAGTACCGATTCGTGCAGTGAAGACCAGATGGCGATTTGATTTTTAAAACTGCGTCATTTCATGTGAGTGTTTGTTCTTGTGTATTTCCTTATTTACCGTTGTCGGTATGTGTTTGCATGTTACTCTTATTATTTCATGTGACTTTCTGTTATATTTTATTAGTTTGATTACTTGTATCACTTCAAGAAAAATCAATGATTGTTCACTTTAATTACGTAGTTGATATGAGCTTGTATCAGCATTATTTCATGGTAAGTAGTTGTCGTTGTTGGTTTAGTCCTAGTAGCGATATAGCTTAGACAGTGACTCGTTTGGATCCACTGGTTAGTTGACCCAGCTTATATTTGAGGACAGATGACATATTTCATGTAGAGTACTTCTCACACTTATTATTCTTTCATTTGGTAATAATTTAGGTGATGATTCATTCGGGTATTGACGATAGACTTGTTATGATGTTACTTTACTAGGGGATTGGATTTCTTGATGCTTGGATCAGTATATGGACTTAGTTGGAGTTTGGGTTGAACTGAGATTTATGTTATTTATATTAAACATTGATTAGTATTTAGATGTGACCGATTTTTGTTGGATTGCGACTATATGTGTGGGTATCTTACCTTTGACTTCGAAATGTGATATCATATTGGTTTTGGATTATTAGAAGCAAAGGTTCCTGGATGTATCAACTAATTATTTCATTTGAGTATGGATGAGTTGTTGGTATTGACTTAGAAGTGAAATATTTTAGATTGCAGTTGTTTTGGGATGTTTCTTTAGATATGATTTCGGTATGTGTTGACCTAGTTGGTCTCGAAGATATACCATGTGCTTCATATTTAGTTATTGATTATTTCAGTTAACAGAGATTGAGTTATTATGATAGTGACCTAGTCGATATCGGTGATCTTGTACTTCAGACTTATCAGATTGCAGTCATCTCTTTATCAGTTATTGGTGAGATTATTTATTGGTGATCATATGATGTGTTCAGAGTCTATAAAAGTTGGTAGATACCTGTATCAGTTACCACTTATTAGTGATCCCTTGTGTTAGTGCTATATCTCCAATATCTTATTTCAGATGTCAGATATTAGTTGTCAGCTACTCAGTTGTCAGATTATCAGCTAGTATTGATATCAGCAGTTGTTAGAGATATCAGTTACTATTACATATTAAATCACATTAATTGCTTATTAAAAAAACATTATAACCTGGGGAACAGGGGTAATTGCCTGATGATGCATATTGTGTATTTTGGAAGGACTTATTATGGTACCGAATTGTGAGTTCCAACCATGGGGAACCAAGGTAATACTGGCTACCTAGTTATTCAGTTCTCAGTTGTCAGGGTTATACCCGGATTACGGTGTCACACTAGTTGTCTTTTCGTGTGGGGTTGTGATCTCAGTTATTAGAGCCTTGCGGCTTGTCCTGGTTCAGCGCCAGGAGTGTTAGACCGTGGTACCGGGCATGCACGATACCCTTCTAAAACACATGCACTACATTGGTGGGCAGTTACAACAATGATAACTTGTTTGATATGTGAGAAAACGGTTGTGGTATGGACACAGCTAAGCTAAGTACTGCATTAGTTAGGTTAATAATAACTAACCAGACTATTGACATATACTAGGTTACACATCTTGACATCAGTTGTTTGTTTATAGTTGTGTTAGTTGTCTTTTATCTGCACACTTATTCATGTTATTGTTATCCAGTTATCTGTTTATCATGTGATTTAGTTATCTTCTGTCTGTGGTTTATCTTGTTATTATTCTGTGCACATTGTTTATATGCACGAGCACTTGCCTTTACACACACACTCACTGGATCGCTTTCTGATGACCCTGGATTTGTACGTCCAGATGTTGGACACTTTATATTGTTCAGGTGTTCGTTGAGACCGTACGCTTCACGAGGAGCTGTAATTTCTCTCTTTTGATTCTGATATTCTCATCTCTCTTGTCATCCTGTTATTTTTTTATTCTCGATATATCAGATTCAATTATTATTTAGTTCTTGATTTATATGATATCATGCATAGATGCTTATATATGATATTGCAATAATCATGATTCATTATAGTTTCGATTTATACCTTGTTTCGGGTTACTTAAGGCTTAGCGCGTATACGTGAGGCATTTTTTTTATGTATATGCGTCACCGACTCTCGTCGTGCCTCCGCTACAACGTATTTTGCGAAGCGGGGCGTGACAATCACTCCCAAAAATTAACTTTTGTTAATTGAAACTTGTAAAAGCCATAAAAAATCATGCATATCAATTTGCAAAAAAAAAAAACAGTCATGTTCATAAATAACCTATTGGAGAAATACTTATCTGAAAAAAATTTGAACTTGTAATTCAGAAACTATTCAACTACTTTGCCATAAATTCAGCTACCTAGCTGTACTTTTAACTCTTTTGATCCTCAAATTTTTTGGCAATTTTGTTTCATCAAGTTATTTCATCCTGTAGTTCTATTTCTAATTTGAAACTCTAGTTCTGGGCTAGGGTACAGAAAAAGAAAAAGAAAAAGAAAAAGAAAAAAAACAGTTAGTATTCATATTTACAAAAAATTAATCTCCTTACCTTATTCATCGATTCCGTCCACAAGAACGCTTTCCACTTTCCCAACGCATTTTCTTCAGAGGAGATTTAGATGTGCTCAATCTCTTCGTCAACTTCTTATTGAGTCTATCCACTTTGCTTTTTGTTGTCTTTAATTATGGTCTATGTTTCTTTTGATTTGTCCTCTTTAAACTTTTCATGCAACAGATCATCTCATCATCAGTAGCATCATGGCAAAGCATCTTCAACCTGCAAAGAGACACATCCAATATTTTTAGACAAATACTTGAAATTGTAAAAACTTGAAAATGCATGAAGTAAAGTCTCTTCAAAAGATTACTTAATTGGTGCCTCCTTAAAAGTGTAGATACTTAAATCAAGTTTCTTTCTTTCGAAAGGAACTCTCGCTTTGAGTACACCTTCTTAACTTCAGGTTCTTCACTGCTTGATGGGAGATCTGGAGGAAGTTTTGGAACAAACAGAACCTTTGGTTCAATAGGAGGACGGTGTCCAGTTGAAAGTTCGGTGTTGTAGCCAAATTTTCTGGGCAGATGATGTTGAAAATTTTGCTCCAAGTTTCTTTATCCTCTTTCTGGTATATGATCTCAGTTGATGTATCTTGTGTCTTCTGTATTGATGAATCTGAGATAAGTTTTTCTCATAATAATCAATCAACCACTTGAGATCCTCTATGTAGCTTTCTTCTTCATCTTTATATGCTTCAGCCTCTTTGATGCTTGATCTTCATCCTCGTATGCTTCCACCTCTTCAAAAAATTCTTGTGGTTTCTCCGAGATGATTTCCTCTATTTGCTCTTCATGATCTATCTTGGAGTTACTTTTCAAGGAATGTAAAAACTCCATAAAACTTTCAAAAGTTCTATTTAAGCTTTTCATAGTTTCTTCCAAATTGGACTTCTTTTCTTGTGGTACAAAGTATTGAGGCTCGATAACATGATGGTTATCGCTCCACAAAGAATTTTGATGATTTTCTCAAGCATGATTATAGATGTAGGTGTTAAGAAAATATGGATAAATCATAGGATCATGATTTCCTCCACACCACGAACATGTTTGCATTGGCTTAAATCTTTGTGAGGACCATTGATAGTTGTTGTACTCCAAAGACATAAAATAAAAGAAAAAGAAAGAAATAAAGATAAAATTTTCAAAGTAAAACTAGAGTCAAATGATATTGATATTAATAAAAGATAAACAATCCCCTGCAACGGTGCCAAAAACTTGATGTGAATCAAATGGCAAGTGTACCAATCATTAATAAGTAATATAGAGTGAAATAGAGTATCATCCCACAAGATTTGTTATTTAATTAAGTACTAATAGTGTATTAACTTAAAGTTTTATTTGAAGGAAAGATATAAATTTGGAAGTGAAATATGCAAGAAAGATGTTGGTTTTGGATAGGAAAATCACTAAGGCAATTGATTTCAACAATTAATAATCCGAACTAATAAGTTGATTGTGTTAGTAACTACATACTACTCATGTTAACAATCGAAAGTCCCTATCTTATTTAATATTTTCTCTCGAGCAATATTAATTCTAACCTCTAATAAAAGAACCTACAATCTCTCGATCTAGTTGATTTACAAGTTAGAGGAAGAATAAAGCATGGTGAATTCTTCTATAAGATTGCAAACTTTTACGTCTCAACTTATCAAGTTGTAATTTCTATTCTCATGAAGTATTGCTAAAATATCTCCTCGCGGTCTCAAACCTAGCCTTCTATATAATTGTGCGCATCAATTAATAACACGAAGAATAAGAATAAAAACTTAACGTACATAGAATCTAACTTGAAGAACGAAGTAGTAACATAGAACTAACACAAAACAACGAGATTAAATCTTCATAATAATTGCCTACATCAACGCCCTAGCTATTAAGATTTAGTTCATGATATATAAATTGCAAAACAAAACAATAAACATGATTTCTATCTTCATATAGTAAATTAAAAGAGAAAGGGAAAGATAATACTAATTTGAGGATCACGTCTAATCCTTAGTTACCGCTTCTCCTCTATTCTTCTTCTAAAATACCAGAATTTCTTCTCCAAAAGTCAGAATTTTATATGTGAAAGAGAAAAATTAAAACCTAAATTACAAATGTTGCTTCTATATTTTTTTTGATGAGATTATCGAGATATCCTCTGATTACAAAAGATTGCAGCCCTTTATATAGACCTCAGAGCCAATTACAATTAGGAACACATTAAGATTTCTAATCCTACTTTAGTTTGGTGTGGGAATTCAATCCTAAATTAATACGCAGACAACTGATATTCATTGCTGAATATGGCTTGATAAATTGACTAAATTCGAAAACAGTGTCAACACAAGAATCAACACAAGAATTGTGACCCTTTAAGTCCTTTATCCAAAAAATCTTGAATCATTAGAATTGGATACCTTTAACGAAAGTTATGATCAAAATAGAAAATGGTGTTTAATCTAAATCCGAGTCTGAAATAGATTTCTGATCTCTGTTAAACAGCGAACAGCTGCTCAGCCGAAAATTCGGCTATCTGGCTGAGCTTTGACTTGATTTAACCTCAAATTTTTGTTAGATACTTTCTTATATTTTATAGACTTTTTTGACAACTCTATTAGGTCTCTGAATGTCTGAATCTTGAAATTTAATGTGCAATACTGGTACTACGAATCAGAACTTGACCGTAAAATATTGAGATCATTAAGTTGTATGCATTATATGTGTGTTTGGTACCTTTTAAATATGATAAGAAATGTGCAAAGTATGTATATGATATTATTATATATTGGAGGAAGGGACCGGGTTGAACTCTGATGTGATCGAAGGGGAGTATTGTTGTTATTTATTGTACCAGAGGAAGGGACCGGGTTGAACCGGAAGTGATCGAAGGGGAGTGTTAATATTATTTTATTGAAGTATACTTGAATGTATGTTTGTGACATCCAGTATATGGATGTGGTTAGTTATGTTATCCAGTATATGACTGTAGTTATTTATGTCATCCGATTTATGGATGCGATTATTTATGTCATTCAATACATGGGTATGGCTAATTATGACACCTAGTATATGATATGATTGTTATGATATCCGAATTATGGATGTTAATAGGTATGACACCTAGTATATGGATATGATTATTTATGATATTCGAATTATAGATGTTAATAGGTATGTCACCTAGTATATGGATATGATTGTTTATGATATCTGAATTATGGATTGTTAATAGGTATGTCACCTAGTATATACATATGATTATTTATGATATCCGAGTTAAGGATGTTAATATGTATGGCACCTAGTGTATGCATGTAGTTGTTTATGACATCTGGTAAATAGATTGTTGTGACATCCAGTATATGGATGTGAGTATCTCATACTTTCTCATATATGAAAACACAGTTATAATTGGATATTATCATTAGTAGATTGACGAGTAGGTCAAGTATTGTATAATTCTTGATACTGTATGTTAATGAAATTGGTCATGTGTACCCAGAAGAATACATATAGAAAGTATCAGATAATAGAAAGAATCTATGATTCATTAAGTTACGGTATCCACCATAAGTAAGAAAGTATTGAAACTGATTGTTGACATTGTTCAACTGCATCATACTTGAGTTATAATGGTATTATAATACAAACTCTATTTTGACTGATTTCACTCACTGAGCTATTGAGCTCACCCCACCACAGATTGATGCTTTCAGGTCACGGCAAGGAGAAGGTCCGACTTAGAGCTGCATGGATGTTCCCCTGAGATGACGTATGTATTTATTGTAGAATGTGATTCTTTTTGTAAACTCTGATGTTATTAGTAATTGTGAGTTAGAGATAGTGACATTAGATAGTGATATACTTTGATTAATAGAGATAAATATGGATGATCACAGGTTGTATATTGAATGGATCTCAGAAATGATTTTGTGTTAGAATATTATATCAGGGAAGCACTTTTATATATATGTTTATTTGATGGAGGATGAACTATATGATTTTGTGTTTGTTTTGTCGTAAAAGTTCTTAATTCATAAATTACTTATACCACAAATTATAACTATGAAAATTTTTTTGACCGCAATTCATAAAAGACATAAAGCTCAACTATCACCTACTTGCAACCCATTTACTATTAACTTATAGCCTATTTACAGTTGATTATGTGGTCATGCAAATTTGTATTATTTTTTATATTAATATTAATTTTTTTAATATTTAATATTTTTAGTATTTATTTGCAATATTAAAAATTTTAAATTGTCAAATAGTTAATTTTGTGATTAATTTTTCACTTACAATTTACAGATTACAACAATCAAACATCGTAAAACACAATATACTTTCCTACCTACACTCTTATATTACCAACAAAACACCGTAAAAATTATATGCATGTGATTTATTTACAACTGTAAAAGATCAATTACGACTTACAAATTATGGCTAATTATGACAACCAAACAGATCCAAAGTCCAGCTCTAGAATGATCATCTTTTTTTAATTTTTTAATTATTTTTTATTGATCATGCACTAAAAACTCTGAACCGAGTTGAATACTAATAATAATATTGAATATTCAGTCACAGAATCCATGAATGGCAGGAAAGGATGTATTTGTTTGAGGAAAAGAGGAATAAAAGTGAGATTTACATTTATCTTGTATTTTTTATCAATTTTTTTGCATCTCCATTTTTTCACTAGAGGAAGTTATCGTTATTTTTAAAAAATACTTAATATTAAAATATTAAAATTTAATACTGTGATTTATATATTTTAATTAATTTAATTTTAAATATTTTAAAATATTTTTATCTAATAAAGTTTTTTATTATTTTAATAATTTTAACATTAAATTTTTTACTATTTTAATAATAAAAATAATAATATTGGGATGAGGTTTTCAATATTTTAATAATTTTAAATAATTTTATTATTTTTATTTTAAATAATTTTTATTATTAATTTAATTTTTAATATTACATTTTTTATTAGTTTAATATTTTTTATTACTATTTAATATTTAATTAATAAATTTATTATACATTTTAATTTTTAATATTTAATTTATTAATATTGGTATTATTTAAATTTCCAAACACTTAATTTTGTGATCAACTTTTCTACTTACACTTTCACATTGCTAATTAAACGTCTATACCATATAATTTCTCATTTACACTTCCACATGACAACAAAATATCGAAAAATTTACTTGCACAAATATTAAATTTTCACTTACACTTTCACATATCTCATCTCTATTTTTCTTTTGCATTTTTCTTCTCACTTGTAGCAAATCAAATAGGTCCAAAGTGAAATACCTAGAAGGGGGTGAATAGGTGTACTAGCTAATTTAGGACAAATGATGTAAAATTTAAAACTAAATTGCAAGCATACAATGTGTAATCAAGAGTGAGCCTAAATTCCTTGTGAATGGCTCTGAAACTACTCTTCTAGATTCCTTTAGATTAAGAGTTGAGATGCTATTATAAGCTCTCTTGGTTCAACACAAGCGTGGGCACACACAAACTATATCTAGCATGTAAATATGAACAATATAAAGCAATGCAAGATATAAGAGAGATAGAGTTGAGAGATAGTGGATTAAACGCAAACACAAAGATATATTTGAGGTTCGAGCCACTGCTCTACATCCCTGCCTTCATACAGAAGGATGTCTACTACGTCCACCAGGACCTTCCACAAAGGGATCTTCACCGAGAAATTACAATTCTACACCGGGAGTACACAACTCCTCTCTTAATACACAAACCTCTACACAAGAGGTGGGCACCTAGCCAAGCACAAAGTAAGGGAAAATACACTTAGTGATCACAAAGGTCACAAACAATCTCTCTTGGTGATCTTGAAAGATCACAAACAATTTTCTCACAAAAAAAAATGAACCTAAAGATAGGATTAGAATTGATTGGCTCAAGTATGTGAGAAATCAAAGTGTTTGAAAATGAAACAACAAAGAAATACTTGAGAAAAACTTCTTAATGGATATATAAAATGAAAACAAAATAGAATTCCCAAAGACTTGATTTTCTTTGATTTTTTAAAATTTTAAAAACAAATAAAGATAGAGATTTTAGCACTAAAACTTGCTGAAAACTTAGGAGAAGTGGGAAAAATTTGCTCTCAAGATCTTAGAAGAAATAGGATAAGGGAACCCATATCTATAGGATTCCCAAAATATAGCCGTTGGGGTCCAGATCAGGTAAAAACTGACCCGTCGGTCGACCGCCCGGTCGACCGGCCAACAGATTTCTGACGCGTCGGGGCTATTGGTCGACCGGCTGGTCGACCGCCCCAAGGCAATTTGCCTGCCGATCGACTGCCCGATCGACCGAGGCCAGAACCAGAGAGTAAACTCTCTAGTCGTTCGACGGGTCTGTTGACCGAGGCCATTTCCAGAGAGCAGATTCTCTGGAACGGTCGACCGCTAAAGCCTGTGCAATTCTGTGCACAACGGTCGGTTGATTGTGCCAGGCTTCGGTCGACCGTTAGCAGCCCAAAAACAGGGTTATAAGTTTGAAAACTTGGTCTTTTAATACCTAAAAAATCTCATAAAATCCTCAAAAATAAATTCTTATAAATATTTGAAGAACAAATATGTGACTAAAATTCAACACATATTTCAAACAATTTAAACTATTTTTGTGATATTGGAATTTAGCTTTAAATTAAAAACGGTATTTTTCAAAACTTGGATTTTGAAATGAAAATCTGTTTTCTTCAAAACTTGTATATATACAAAAACATTATATAGAAACACTTTTGAAGCATATTGTATATGGATAAAATCCAATGCATATATAAAAGATATATTTATGTTTTTGACATTAAATCCAAACTTAGTTTTGTTAAAAAATAAAACTGAAGCACATGAACTAGAATCATCAAAATAAGTTTTTAGACAATATGAATCATAGATGTACATAGATGAAATCCAACATATATAAAATCATGTAAACTTCTTTTGATTCTATTTATTCATGAAAACTAAAGATATGTTCTTGAAATTTCAAAACGGTTAAACTGAAACCAAAAACTATTTATCTTGTGTGTGTATACTTGAGCATATCAAGACTATTACATCCTTATACAAGATCTAAAAATAAAACTAAACTAAATAAATCGAAGTCTTCTTGTAGAACTCTTCTCTAAGCCGACTCGATCTAAATACGATCTAAAGAGGTTGACTCCAACTGAGTGCTAGATGTGATCTTGACGTGCGAGCTCTTGAATCTACACTTATTTGCTTTAACACTTTGACTTTAAATCTCTTGTTGAAGTCAAATCTCTACTAAGATCTTTGATAATATCTAAACTTATTAAACATAAGATTATTAGCAAACTAACATTCATAAGTTAGTCATCATCAAAACTTAGGTCAAGGGCCTCTGGCCAACAATCCTCCTTTTGATGATGACAAAACTTATAAGGCTTTATATGCATTGATTAAGGTTAAGCTTCATGAAAACTTCACCTTAATTCATGCATAATCAATAAATGTATAAAGATATGCAATGCAGCTCAAGATATATATGCATAAACATTTAATAAATCATGTATATATAATCATAAATCTTTCTTCCCCTTTTGTTACTCATCAACAAAGGGGTGAAGACAAGCAAATAATATCAACAAAACATATTTTGAAGGAAAGAAGAATTTAGGATTGAATATGCGATACCAATAAACATATTTTGAAACTAAATTATGATTCCAATAACAAACAATCAATTGAAAGAAACCAATTGAAAGTAAACAATCTTGTTACCAATTGATACCAATAGAAAGGCATGATACCAATTAAAAATAGAAACCAATTTTTTGAGGTAAACACTAAAATTATTTTACAATATAGATACCAAATTGAGAATAATACCATTTTAAGATTATTGATATCAATATTGAAAATGTTAGCATATAGCAAAACTAAATATATTTCATCATAAAGAGTGGGAATAAGATACCAATTGAAAATAAAACCAATTAAAAGATAAAACAAGAATTTTTCTCTTCCTTTATGAAATACCAATAAAAATAATTCATAAGGTTGAATATAATACCAATTGAAAAACAATTGACATTAAGGACTAAATCGAGCTTAGAAAGAAATAATTTATGCTTAAAAAAGTATGCATATATGTTTAAGCACAAGAAAACATCTATATATATGTGTCAGGGCAATATAATGTTAATTTAGATATGATCCATACATTTATAGAAAACGTGAGTATACAAAAATGAATTTTCATTAAAATCATGTATAATTCATAACATTCACCCTATTCATACACATGTTTGAAAGATATTCAATTAAGGGTATACAGGGCATGGTCGCCCATCCAACGGCCCTTTGAATGGTAGGGGTTTTCAAAAATATGATTTGAAAATATTTTAACATATTTAAAAACTCTACCAAATTGAAGAATAACGAAACTAGTTTTATGATAATTTTGAAAACTAATACGAAGTCCTTCAAGTAAGGAATAAAACATAAATATATCCATGAAATATGAAAAATACACAAGAATCGACACTCAAAAAGCAATAAAGCATATATATTCTCATGAAACAAAAATCGTGAGTAAACAAGACATATAGTGTATAAAAATCATATAATCAACAAAATCATGAAAATAAGGCATTGAAGCTTAGTTGAAATTTCTTTTATCAAAAATAAGAAATCCTATTTTTATTAAAAACTAAATAAGATTCAAGATATATGTGTGTTTTGTCGAAACTAAAAGTATACATACATATCCCATATATAGACGAGTCCATAAAGAAATATTGTATGAAAAGCAAGTGACTCTAAAATATACATGCATATCTATTAGTTATAGATAATGACATATACATGAGGCTAAACACATTTTTATGAAAATATATACAGAAATAAGGAATACAGTTAAACTACAAGAATCTTCAAAACAAGGTTATACAAGTACATCTAATGGGTACAAATGAGCAATAAAATACAGACACATAATAATCAAATGTGGCTCACTAGTTGTACAAGTATAAACACAAGTTTTTATAAATTTATATCTAAACATATAATCAACACATGAAGCATAAAACAAACATGATCATTAAGCTAAATGTACGTGTTGTTTGAACTAGGATATACGCAATAGCTAAATTTTAGTGGAAATATAAAAATATGAATCCATATAAACATGGGTGTATCTCAAAGACTATCTATGCACATTACATATCTAATTAACATTGCATTTAACATAATGAGTAATAAAACATGACATGCCAAAAAAATCAATAACATAAAAGCATATAAACAAAAAATGGGAGTTTAGAGATAGTTACCAAACCCATGGTGGTTCTTCCACCTAAATATCTCTTGAAAGTGTGATGCATCCATAAATATGATCTTTGAGTTTAAAACACATCCACCATCAAGATACCACTACTTTCACGTCAAGTGAGAGCCCACTCCTACAAAAAATGAAATAGGGGTGGATCTTGGTACCCAAACTTTTCTGGGTCCATGGGGGTTTCCTAACCCAAACAAATCTATTTGCAAAATATGCACTATGTATTCTATCATAATAAAATTTTGCAAGGTGGTCCATACGTTCACAATGTATACAAGTGTACACATGAGCATACATATAATCCTGTGTGTGAGCATGAGAAGCTTGTGTATGCCGTGAAGGGTGTGTATGCATAAGTGAAGCATGTTTCTTCTAAAACATAGATTCCAATCGTGTGTTGTTCATGACACATTGGCTCAAAGTGGAACCCAAATAATCTACACTCTTCTTCAAAACACAAATATTATTTCCAATAATTGAAGAAGATGTAGTACATGCAACATGTTTATCAATAGAAGATGAATATATAGTAGCATGACAAACATGAGAATTAAAATATTTTTCAAAGAAGTGTTTTCTTTTAAACACATTCTAATTCTTTGGAAGCCAAAACAATTTTGTTTTTCAATAAATCATTTTCCTTTAAAATAAAATCTAGTTTTGAAGATAGAACCTCATTTTTCTTCAAAACAAGATCAATTTTTTTTTACTTTTTCAAAATTCATTTTCTTTCAAGGCAAGGTCAAGTTGGGATTTTAACGAGTCCCTTTCATTAGAAACCTCAACCTTCTCTTGCAAAACCATATTAAGTTTAGAAAATAAATTTTTATTTTCTTCTTTCAATTCAAAACTTTTTTTTTCAAAAGTTTATATTTATTTAACAAGTTTTCACAAAATAACGAAAGTTCTTCATTTAAAGTATGGGCATCCATAACATTATCATCACATGAAGAAACTAGCACTAACATCTAGTTGAGTGTCCGATTTTACCTCAAGGGAGTTAATCCCTTGGACTATGAAGCAAGTTTGATCAGACTTATCTCCACTAGAATTCTTCTCTACATAGTTTGCAGTTTGTAGCTCAGAAGAGGTCAATGTGTTCCACACTGCAAAAGCGGAATCACAATGAGAAATAATAGAAAGATGCTCTTTGCTAAGTGTTTTCTGATTGGTAGTCAAAAGTGCATAATTATCATCATATATACCATCGCATTCGCACATTTATTCATATTATTCTGCACATTTATTAATAATTTGTAATTTATTGTGTGCAGGCCTCGAATTATCAATTTAATAATAAATAAAGCCCAATGAAGCCCAAAAGCCCATATTTGAAGCCCAAGAGTCAAAATGCAAATATCAAGTGTCAAAGTGCAAATATACAAGGGCTAGAGTTGCAATTATCAGAGATTAGGGAAGGGTAGACTTCTATCCAACCCTAAACACCTGCAGGATCAGATTAAAAGGCCAAGATAAAGAAGAAATTCGCGGAGAGAAGATTTGAAGAAATCTGGATTAAGGGTAACTTGATTACCAAGTTACCTCGAAAATCCAGATTTAAAAGGCCAGGATTACAATTCTAGAAGCAGGCGCCCCCATGGACGGACCAGGAGAGGCCACGCGCCAAAGCGCGTGGCCAGAAGCCACTAGATTGCCGCGGAACCGCGGCAAAAGCCGCGGATCCGCGGCAATTTGACCTTATCCGGATTCCAAATTTTGTGGCCAGATTCGTCCGGGACTCTGTGGCATTCTGCATCTATAAATAGCACCTGCATTGCAACATACAGAGCGTCCAGAGGCGAGCCAAGGGCCAAAGTTAGGTTTTTTTCTAGGGTTTCTTCCTTTGTAGTTAGATTTTCTTTTCTTTTTATTTTAAAGAGAGAGAGAGATGATTATATTGAGGGTGACACTGATGTATCTTCTCTTCTCTGCCATGGATTAAAGCAATAAAGGTATTATTTTGTTTTGTTTCTTATTTCTATGTTTTACTTTTATTCTTGTTTTCTATTTCTTTTTCTCTTTTCATCTCTGTGATTGGTGATGAGCATGCAAGCGATTACCGAACCATAAGTATACCGAAGATCGGGGTTCCAACGATATTCCATGGCGATGTTCTCCTCCTCGAGGCGTATCAACTCATGCTTGCCCAAGGCTTGATGACCTAATGCGACAACGGACTGAGTTCGATCCCAAGGTTCATACGTTCAACGCCTCCGAAAAACGGTAGAAAGTATTAGGTTTTCACTTATTTTCTCCAACTCAAGTAAGTTTTCTTTTCTTCTTTTTTATTTCTTTTTGTAGATTAAATCCATCTCTCTCCATATTCTTTTCTTCGATCCATTGTAAATACCACAACTCATTGTAAATACCATCGTGACTAACAAATAACTAAAAAAGATAAATTTTTAGAGTATAACTTGCTTAACGCTTCTATCGCAGTCCCTCCTTGAGGATCACGACCCGCATAGCCCTGCTACCGCGGATTAGAACTGATTCCTCGCACGATCTATTCTTAAATCTAATATTCATTATTTTCTGTGCAGGAAATTTCAGTCAACAAATTGGCGCCGCTGCCGGGGAGGGACGGTAAGTTATCTCTAAAACAAAAAAATTTTAATTATTAACTTATTCTTTATTCTTTTCTGTTGCAGGTTACAGGTGAAGAAACAATATTTTGGCAACTGCAGTGACATATAAGTGGACCTGGGACTCTGCTCAAGAAAGCAGAGCCCAGGATCCCTCCAGAGTGCCGCGTTCCCACGGCAAAAGCCGCGCAAACGCGGCACAAAGGAGTTGACTCCTAACCAATTTTCTGCAGGCTCTTCAGCTCTGCAAAATACAGCTTCTGCAGTACTTAACTTTCTGTATTATTCACCATATACCTGCTAATTTAATCAACAGTAAAAAATTGGTTGTAATCGTTAAAAGTTGATTAGACGTTTGCATATTAGGCACGTGTCTTTTCAATTATTTTTATTTACTGTTGAAGAGTGCTGGAGGCAAGGTACGTACGCATTGCATGTAGAATAGGATTCATCTCTTGGTTGATTTTCTGCTTTGAGTGATTCTTATCTATTTATCTTGTACACTTGCACTAATTCATCTTAAGGGCATAACCCATTAACAAGATAAGGTGGGGATTTCATCACCCTTCCTTAGCCCAAAAATCATATCCCGAGCACTCACTAACCCAAGCCTAACATAAAAAATAGTAGACGTTGGCCCTAGGGACATCTCGGACTCAATAGGAGATTATCCTAAGGAGGAAAAGTGCTGGAAGTTGACTCTTGTCAAATCAGTGTCTAGGAAAGGGATTGAGGGCCGAAAGCCCGAAGATTGGTGGTTATTTAATTAAGGAACGTCTTTGACGGAAAACCTCCCACCACTCTTGCCCTGACCTGGCTGATTAACTTGTGGTCAAAGTCTGCACCCAACCTCCTGTGGACGGTCTAACCAGTTAGGAGTCGTCTAGGTCATAGGTCTACCCTAACTTAGGTTAGAATTTTTCTTTTTTTTTTTTGTTTGTTTATTTGTTTGTTGTGTTTGTGTTGGTGTGATATGGCATATAAGAATAATTCCAATTTTAATCCATATTACACCCCTAACTATTATTCGGATATTACCAACCCGGCATACCCTAACTTTGACCAATCTAGTGTGCCGGAATGGTCTTATCCGAATGAATATAACCCACACCCCCCATCTTATGACTATAATTTCCATAATAATTTCAACTCGTCACAGAGTTCATGGGGTTTCGAGTCCCCCGAGTCTAATTCTCAACCAAATTGTCCTCCATATCCATCTAGTCCACATTCTTTCAATGATTTATACTTAGATCCACCAATTCATAATAGACTACCATCTATTGGGGAAATGATAAGTATGCATAAGTCCAAGCAACAATCACCATCAATCTTAGATAGGATGATGCGTGAGTCCACCGACTCACAATTTCATCATGATGACACTTCATCTTTTCAAGACCAATCAGAACAAGATGATCCTATCGACTATAAAGAGATGCTAGCTGCCATGACTGAGGCTCAATTAGCCCGTGATCATGACATAGATTTGATGGTTCAAGCTTTACATGCTCACAGTTCGGCCGTTTCTGCTTTCATTGACCACTCACTTAGAACCGACGAACCAAGTTGCTGTGGACAACAAGATTCTAATTCAGTACCATCATGTGAACTTGCCGAAACTCCAATTTTTGATAACTTGGCAAGTTTTTCCTTTCCTGAATTAGAACTTGAGCTTGAATATGATCATGATCTTCCACTTGATGATTCAATTTTATTTCCTGATCCAATAATGACTCCAGTGTCTCCACCTGATTTCACTTTTCCCGAGTCAACATTGGATCCTATTCCAATTCATTATGAAATTGAATCACCCATTTTAGATGATCATATTGAACTTGACCTAGATTCTCACAATCTCTTTACTTCTGAAATTGATTGTACAATTCTGACGGACGATGTTGACCTTAGTTTTGAAGAATTGTATGGCGATGAGCTAGAATTCCTTAATATTGGAAGTAAAGAGATATCATCCATATTAGGTCACATTCCATTGTGGGAAGAAGATTGTGGACTTGAGTTTCAATTCTTGACTTGGACCCAATTCTTGAACCTAGCCCGACTCCTGAGCCCTTACTTGATTTGAGCATCTTCCCTGAGTCGGTATTCGTTCCCGCACCTATAATGTCCAAGTCAATCATTCCATCTTTTCATACTCCATTTTGGGACAAGGAGGTTGAGACAATTAACTCTGAAATTTATTATGAAATTTGGAAATTTGATGGGGTGGAAATTCTAAAAAATGATTATACATATATTTTAGTGGGTTATGTAAGGAAAGTTTCTGGTGGGTTCCACCAAATTATCTGTTATCTTGATTGGGCCGCATTTCGTGGACCAATTAGACCACCTCCGGAACCACCACCCTAAGGTAACTTCCGCCTTCCCTTGTTCTGTTTCATGCATATATGCATTCATTCATACATTGAGGACAATGCATGAGATAAGTGTGGGGGTGGGCTTTACTAACATACTAACATAGGTAGACACTAACAAAATTTGCTAATACAAAAAAAAAAATTTAAAAAAAAAAAAATGTTATAAAAAGGAAATATTTTGACTTATTTTTTGAAAGAAATCTAAGTTAGTTTTAAGGATTAGGAAAATCATGATTAGGATTTCTAAAAACTTGGTCAAAATAAATAAATTGTTTAATTTTTAGGTATAGGAGAGAAATTGAATAAATAATTAGTCTTGATTTTTACCTTAATGAAATGTGCATACCAAATGCATATCTAGGATTCTAAGACAAAGACCTTGTGCCTCATAAAAAAATAATAATAAAAAAAAAAGGAAAAAAAAAATAATTCACCAATTAAGCTGATACATGTGCCTCAAGAAGCATAAGTATTCATGCCTAAAGGTGAGTAAATAAAATAAAGTCCTTAGTTTTGGGGCCTAATTCACTCGAATTTGAGTCCGCGGGGTGTTTTCTCACTTGGTGCCCTAAAGCCGACCGGTTTGGGAGCCACCGACTTTAAGTTCGCTACATGGGTGGATTAGAAAGTCCGAGGGAACTAAGGAAAAATTACTTATATGTACTAACACATCTAATAATCAATTAGTTAGGTATTAGGGCCTCAAGAAGCCTTGATACTTATACGAAAGAAAATTAGATGAGTTATACATGCCAAAAAAAAAAAAAAATTATATTAACACGTCTAATAGTCAATTAGTTAGGTATGAGGGCCTCAAGAAGCCTTGATACTTACACGAAAGAAAATTAGATGATGTTATAAAAATACTAAAGAGGCATGAGAGTCCAAGTTAAGGAATACCTAGATTCATAAGGGTGCGTATGACTTTGGTAACGAAAAAGACTATATTAGAAATTCAATTTTAATCCTTACCTAAAATGAATAACAATTGATTTTATAAAGACTAGGTTTGAAGAATGAATAAAAATGAGGATCCTAAAAACTTATAGACTAATTAGTCTCTTCAAATATAATTCAAATATTTTCCTTTTTATGGATTTTTGTGGGTGCAATCCGCTGAAAACCCTCACGAGACAACACTCGTCCTCTAGGGTAACCTAGAGGTTTAACGGCTTGTTGCACGTGCTAAGTGCAATCGTGATTCCTACGAAAGTGAGTTAGGTTAGATTAACTTTTTCTTTTTCTTTGTTTTTACTCGAGGACGAGCAAAAGATAAGTGTGGGGGTGTGATTGGTAGTCAAAAGTGCATAATTATCATCATATATACCATCGCATTCGCACATTTATTCATATTATTCTGCACATTTATTAATAATTTGTAATTTATTGTGTGCAGGCCTCGAATTATCAATTTAATAATAAATAAAGCCCAATGAAGCCCAAAAGCCCATATTTGAAGCCCAAGAGTCAAAATGCAAATATCAAGTGTCAAAGTGCAAATATACAAGGGCTAGAGTTGCAATTATCAGAGATTAGGGAAGGGTAGACTTCTATCCAACCCTAAACACCTGCAGGATCAGATTAAAAGGCCAAGATAAAGAAGAAATTCGCGGAGAGAAGATTTGAAGAAATCTGGATTAAGGGTAACTTGATTACCAAGTTACCTCGAAAATCCAGATTTAAAAGGCCAGGATTACAATTCTAGAAGCAGGCGCCCCCATGGACGGACCAGGAGAGGCCACGCGCCAAAGCGCGTGGCCAGAAGCCACTAGATTACCGCGGAACCGCGGCAAAAGCCGCGGATCCGCGGCAATTTGACCTTATCCGGATTCCAAATTTTGTGGCCAGATTCGTCCGGGACTCTGTGGCATTCTGCATCTATAAATAGCACCTGCATTGCAACATACAGAGCGTCCAGAGGCGAGCCAAGGGCCAAAGTTAGGTTTTTTTCTAGGGTTTCTTCCTTTGTAGTTAGATTTTCTTTTCTTTTTATTTTAAAGAGAGAGAGAGATGATTATATTGAGGGTGACACTGATGTATCTTCTCTTCTCTGCCATGGATTAAAGCAATAAAGGTATTATTTTGTTTTGTTTCTTATTTCTATGTTTTACTTTTATTCTTGTTTTCTATTTCTTTTTCTCTTTTCATCTCTGTGATTGGTGATGAGCATGCAAGCGATTACCGAACCATAAGTATACCGAAGATCGGGGTTCCAACGATATTCCATGGCGATGTTCTCCTCCTCGAGGCGTATCAACTCATGCTTGCCCAAGGCTTGATGACCTAATGCGACAACGGACTGAGTTCGATCCCAAGGTTCATACGTTCAACGCCTCCGAAAAACGGTAGAAAGTATTAGGTTTTCACTTATTTTCTCCAACTCAAGTAAGTTTTCTTTTCTTCTTTTTTATTTCTTTTTTGTAGATTAAATCCATCTCTCTCCATATTCTTTTCTTCGATCCATTGTAAATACCACAACTCATTGTAAATACCATCGTGACTAACAAAATAACTAAAAAAGATAAATTTTTAGAGTATAACTTGCTTAACGCTTCTATCGCAGTCCCTCCTTGAGGATCACGACCCGCATAGCCCTTCTACCGCGGATTAGAACTGATTCCTCGCACGATCTATTCTTAAATCTAATATTCATTATTTTCTGTGCAGGAAATTTCAGTCAACATTTTCCTAAGTGCATCTATGACTTGTGCATTAACCCCTAAATACTTGTCATTACTAAAATGTGATTTCTTGGTATTGACAAGGTACATGTAGTCCTAGAGCTTTTAAATAAGCACTCATCTCAAACTTTCACGTATCGATGTTGGAAACATCATACATGGGAGGGGCAAGAAAATTCATGAGTGTATAAACTATATGTGTGCAAATGCAAATACTAGGTTAGCTATCCAAGGATCTCACTCTTAGGTGGTTAAATCGAATATTAGGAGCGTAGGCTCTGATAACAATTGAAATACACTTAGAGGGGAGGGGGTGAATAGGTGTACTAGCTAATATAAGACAAATAATGCGAAATTAAAAACTTAATTGCAAATACACAATGTGTAATCAAGAGTAAGCCCGAATTTCCGTAAAGAGCTCTGAAACTACTCCTCTAGATTCCTCTAGATTAAGAGTTGAGGTGCTATTATAAGCTCTCTTGGTTCAGCACAAGTGTAGGCACACACAAACTATATCTAGCATATAAATATGAACAATATAAAGAAATATAAGATATAAGAGAGGTAGAGTTAAGAGATAGTGGATCAAACGTAAACACAAAGATATATTTCTAGGTTTGAGCCACTACTCTACGTCCCCGCTTTCACACAGAAGGAGTTTCACTACGTCCACACAGGACTTTCCACAAAGGGACCTCTACCGAGGAATTACAACTCTATACCGGGAGTACACAACTCTTCTCTCAATATACAAACCTCTACACAAGAGGTGGGCACCTAGCCAAGCACAAAGTAAGGGAAAATACTTAATGATCACAAAGATCACAATCTCTCTTGGTGATCTTGAAAGATCATAAATAATTTTCTCATAAAAAAACAAGATACTAGAGATAAGATTAGAATTGATTGGCTCAAGTATATGAGAAATCAAAGTGTTTGAAAATGAAACAATAAAGAAAATACTTAGGAAAAAATTCTTAATGGATATATAAAATGAAGAACAAATAAAATTCCCAAAGACTTGATTTTCTTTGATTTTTCAAAACTTTGAAATAAAGATAGAGATTTTAGCACTAAAATTTGTTTTAAAAACTTGCTGAAAACTTAGAAGAAGTAGGAAAAATTTGCTCACAAAAATCTTAGAAGAAACAGGCTAGGGGATACTATATTTATAGGATTCCCAAAATATAGTCGTTGGGGTCCCGATCAAGTCAAAACTAGCCTGTCGGTCGACCGGCTGGTCGACCAGCCAACGATCAGATTTCTGATGGTTAGTCCTATCGGTCGACCGGCCGATCGACCGCCCCAAGGCAATTTGCCTGTCGATCGACCGCCTGGTCGACTGAGGCCAGAACCAGAGAGTGAACTCTCTGGTCAGTCAATCGGTCAGTCGACCAGGGCTATTTCCAGAGAGCAGACTCTCTGGAACGGTCAACCGCTAAAGCCTGTGCACTTCTGTGCACCTCGGTCGACCAGTCGGTCGAACGTTATCAGCCCAAAACAAGGGTTATAGGGTTCGAAAACTTGGTCTTTTAATACTTTAAAAATCCCATAAAATCACATAAAATGCACAAAAATAAGTTCTTATAAATATTTAAATAACAAATATGTGTAACTAAAATTCAACCCATATTTCAAACAATTTGAACTATTTTTGTGATATGAAAATTTTTCTTTAAACCAAAACTATATTTTCTAGAACTTGGATTTTGAAATTAAAATCTGTTTTCTCCAAAACTTGTATAAATACAAAAACATGATATAGAAATACTTTTGAACCATATTGTGTATGGATAAAATCCAACACACATATAAAAGATATATCTATGTTTTTGACATTAAATCCAAAACTAAGTTTTATTAAAAAACAAAATTTGAAATACATGAATTAGAATCATCAAAATAAGTTTTTAGACAATATGAATCATAGATGTATATAAATGAAATCCAACATATATAAAATCATGTAAACTTCTTTTGATTCTATTTATTCATGAAAACCAAAGATATGGTCTTGAAATTTCAAAACTGTTAAACCGAAACCAAAATTTATTTATCTTTTGTGTGTGTATTTGTGTGCTTGAGCATGTCAAGACTATTCTATCCTTACACAAGATCTAAATATAAAACTAAACTAAACGAACTGAAGTCTTCTTGTAGAACTCCTCCAAGCCGACTCGATCCAAACATGATCCAAAGAGCTTAACTCCAATAGAGTGCTAGATGCAATTTTGATGCGTGAGCTCTTGAATCTATACTTGTTTGCTTCAACACTTTGACTATGAATCTCTTGTTGAAGTTAAATCTCTACTAAGATCTTTGATCAATATCTGAAACTTATTCAACACAAGATCATTAGCAAACTAACCTTCATAAGTTAGTCATCATCAAAATTAAGGCCAAGGGCCTCTGGGCCAAAACAAAGCTACATCCATAACTTAAATACCACCAAAGAGACTAATATTTTATAGTCAAAGGAGTATATTCAAGACCTCTGAGTGCCATAACATACTATTTTGAAAATTTTAATTGGAGTATTCAGGACTTTTGACTGGCATAAAAGTATAGAAAATTTTAATCATAGAGTCCCATTCTATAATTAAAGGTCCTCGAAATTTTTGAATTATTTGTTGAAGCTACAAATAGATTGAGAGCATCTCAAGTTAGCTTATTGAACTTTTAAGTACAAGATTTGAATAAGCCTTATAAGAAAAACTGTCCCCAATGGTGTCACTAGAATTTTAAACTCTGAAGGAGACACTTCCTTCACTAATTCGCTAATCTAAATACTCCAGTGGCCTCTCTTAAGAAAAATAATTGTGGATATTGATGGATGTATGATCTTTTTCAGTCTGAAGGGGTAATAAAGTAGAAGTGTAAAATTTTCAGTTAATAATATTCTTGAGTTATGTAATAATATTTAATTTTCTTTTAAATTTCGACAACACCTCTTATTGCAGTGTCTTATATTATAATTATTTAATTTTGGCCACAACCGACCTACTTATCACATCCTAGAGATCACACTCTTGGTTATCAACAATCATAATATATATAGCTCGAGAGTACTCCTCTCGGCATTCTCAATCCAAACACAAAACTATTTTCAACATCAGACTCAAAATAATACCTACACCCACACATACTTCTTCATACATATACAAAGCGAACTATCTAACTCACAAATTTATATAATATACATTTTAAGTTTAGTGTCTATATACTCAAGCATGAAATTATTCAGAAGTGACAAAACATTAGTAATTTTCATAAGATTGATTCTCCATATAGTTTCAAAAGAAACACCACTAAGTTTTAATCGGGAGAATTTGATCGTGCTAGAGGATGCACATCACTTCTCATCTTTTGTATCTTATGATCTCTTCATATTATTCTTCCTCGGTTGATCTTTGATACAACGACTTCTCCATCTATTGCTTCAAAGAATCTGCCCTTTTGTATGCTTCTCACTCAACGTTTTGAACATTAGGTGTAACACTCGGGTTATTAACCCTAGATTTAATGAGATTTTCTAAAAATTCATGTGATTTTTAAATTAATTACTTGTGTGAAATGAATTTTGGTAATTCGTTTGAAGAAAATCTGAAGTGAAATAGAATTTTGATAAATTATATAGAATCGGTGGTATAAGAAATACACATATATTGTGTGTATGTCCACTTATATAAGTGTGTATGTATAACACTCGAATTAATTAAACTTGGATTAAATATGTGATCTCTGAATTTCAATATAATACCAATAGTGAGGATTGATAATCTTTATATTATTCAAAATTATTCCAGGATTATTTATCAATTTGTTGATTCTCCATTTAAAAAGGGAATTTCATCTATTCCAAGTATACTGGGCCCACTTATATATTTAACACGGGAGTATTGGTGAATAAATGTATTTTATTTAATTGTATATTTGAAATACACTCATATGTGCATATAATTGTAACTTAATGAGAATTTTAAGTTTAATAATGATTAGGAAAAGATAAGACCACAATGGGTATGTGAGGGTAGGAGGATGGTGTAGGGTTTTGAGAGGTGTAACGTTTTGATCCCGCAGGTACAGAGACATTACTGTGATGTATATACGTAGGGTAGGGATACCCTCACATATATATACTAAATATTAGTACAAATAAGAATCAGAGTGCGAAAGCATAGTGGTAATATACATTTCAGCAATAATAGTACAAGTATACTATTATCGTAAAATGTGATCTAATATTACATAAATATTACATCACCAAGAGGCGCAAAGTATAAAATACAATAAGGTATACAAGAATGAACAGTATAAAAGACATCCACGAGCTACAACAGAAAATCTCGAGAGCCAAGGAGGGGGCCTAGAAGAAAGGACGCCAGGCGATCTGCCGATGATCCATGGTTCTGCAGCGCATTCTGATCAGCAACTGAAAGAATCCACAAGCTCTAAACTCTGAAATCTGAACAAGCAGGTCCAAGGTTGTCAGAAGCAACCCAATGAGTACAAAAATGAGGCCATGAGGCGTGTAAAGATAGGCACATATGTACATGGTCAAGTGAGGTGATTCAGACATACAAGTACAGACATTGGCCATAAAAATGAAGAGAAATCAAGAAATCAGTGGAAAACTCAGAATCAAGTTAACATATGTATAACGATAAAGCCAAATAGAGAAAGCATGTATCAAAAATTGTGTCGTGAGCATAGGTACACACAAGTATGAAATTAGACATCATGTAATGTGTTAAATACAAGTATGGACAAAATCAATTATATAAGCTTATACTTTGGATTCATGAGATTGATATATCGAGGGGATAATCCAAATAAGGAAACCCTTATATATATACCATATACCTATGTTACCATTGCCTGAGTTCATATAACCCGAGTTGCCCTAAAGTAACAAAATATTAATGTTAGGAATAATCATTGTGTCACCGAAAGCATATACAGGAAATATACATGATAATTTAATCATACAATAACAACTATCAGTGTCGACTGTCATTATAATCATTTCCTTCCAGTGTCCTATACCACTGATAGTCCATACCGGGTCTGCACTCCAGTAGAACCCATCCAAACTTTGATATACAGATACTATTATTCAAATGAGGAAGTGATTCAATAACACATGCTATTGAGTTTATTATTGTCTAGTAATAAAGTTATATCTAGGGCAGGGTTAGATATTGTGTGCTGGGATATGCGAGTACAAGCCGATAAGTTAGAGGATAGGAAATCTAGTGCAGTAACTCAGAATCAAATATATAATAAAGCAGAGTGCCAGCTCAGATCATATCACATGATTGAATAACAATATAGCAGGAGAATATTAAATTACATTTTAAGTTATTCATAATAATACCATCTGATATTTCAACCGCCTCCCTACTGGTAGAACTCACTCGGGTCTGATATGTGAGTATCAATATCCAAACAAAAGAGAAATCAAATATCACATATTCCTAATATTATTATTGTGGGTTATTAATTCTTATTTTATTCATCCAATCAATATATACAGGTATGTGTCACCGGCACACATACATCCACTTATGAATAAGACGAGTTATTATTTGAAAACTGATGGAGGATCAATGAGCCATATTTATATTGGTCTCATGCATACCCGGAATAACATCCTCAGGAGCATCCGGTACTGAGTCGGAACTGATGCTAAGTTGAAAGGGTTTTATTTGTATGCCTTGGAATAAGAATGGAATCAGGAGCAAGGGTGCTAGCACACCCCACCGAAACACCTGGTGACCCTTAGGATCAAAGTTTCAATTGTACAATATTTGATCATTATAAACACGTATACATATTGATTCTATCTGTTTCCCCCATCCCGGTATAACTTGAGTATTTTATTATAGATTGTCCAGGGGTTGTTTGTTTCGCCGTAAAAGGCGTAAAAGTCCTAATTCATAAATGACTTACAACCCAATTACAACTATGGCGTTTGTTTGGACCGTAATTCGTAGAAGACTATTGCAACTCAACTACCACTCACTTGCAACCCAATACCACTCACTTACTGCCCAGTTACAGTTAATTTTGTGGTCATGAAAATTTGTATTTTTTATATTAATATTAATTTTTTTAATATTTAGCATTTTTAATATTTATTTACAATATTAAAAATTTTAAATCATCAAATAGTTAATTTTGTGGTCAACTTTTTCACTTATGACTTACACATTACGACAACCAAATACCGTAAAATACAAAACACCTTCCCACTTACAACTTAATATTACCAACCAAATACTGTAAAACTTACATGCATGTAACTCATTTACAACTGTAAAAGACTTTACCAATTACGACTTACGATTTACGGCCAATTACGACAACCAAACAGAAAAACAGTACAGATTAATAACTTTCGTGTGAAATTTGTGGCATGCATGCAGTTTGCACTTCAACTGGAGTTTGTTGCCTGCATCCCACGTGATCAGGCGTCTGTTGCTACAGAAAAATCCACATTGGCATGTTTGCATGGAAATTTCTCAAAAGAAGAATATTAGAGATTTGGCTTGTTTGCCTTTAATTAGTTTGTCCTGCACGCTGGTGGGGTTCTGAGGTTTGGTTAGTTCGGCGGTGCTCCAACAGCGTTTCGGTTCATATGTGTGAGCCATATACACATATTAATAAAAAGACTAATCCCGTGTTGATACGTTGATAAGATGTTGAAGTTTAGAGTTACAAAGTTTTAAAGTTTTTGAATCCCCTCTTACATCTTTTTCAAATGTCTAAGTGGGATTGACCCTCTTATAATATGTGGGTGGCTCACAATGTAAACTGAACTGCACCACCAGGGTCTCGCGAGTAGTTCATGTTCTGTTCGATGTTTAACTCGATTATGGTTCACTCCACTGATAAATGAATCGAACTCAAGCTTAAACATGTATAAATATTCATATTATGAACACGCTTATAAGAAATTAAAAGTATATAATCAGTTAAATACAAACATGCTCATAATCATATATCAATTATAAGGGGGAAAAAATTTGAGACCTAAAAGTATAAAATTATTCTCTGACTTATTATAACAGGATTGCCTTTTAATTCTTTTAGTTTATACTCGCATTTTTTCGAATAACATTGAAAATCAGTTACATATATTGGCACACAGAGAATTGATTGACGCACACACCATATTAGTGTACCCAGAAAATTGATGAAGGCACACAAATTTTTTTAAAATATTCCCAAATATCTCCCCCCCAAACAAAATAAAAACCCTTGCCATCCACCTCCTCCTCCTCCCCCAGCCTCGCCCTCCCCCTCTATTACCCTCTTGTTGCAACTGCTGCGGTAATTTGGGTCCCCTCTATTGGGGTTTTGGTTGTCTAGCGGGACCAGTTTGCTTTTTTAATTATCGCATTGATTTTCATCTTTGGAAGTATGAAAAAAAGGATCTTCATCTAGAAGGTTTTAATATAGAGTTTGTTGCTTTGGAGTTAGAAGCCAGAATATGCATTGGGTTGAGGATAATTAAGTTTAAATTGTTTGTTAGAGATGTTAGAGATATCAATGATAACACATGACTTATGTGAAACATGTGATTTATGTGAAAGACACCCCTCATAAAATTAACCAGATCCTAAAATCTCTCCATGATTACAGGAATACATAGGACTCATGGGATTCATGCACCATGTATTTCTCATTCTTTCTCTCAGTCAATGTTTTCCTATTCTTTCTCTCTGTCAATATTTTCCTATTGTATCTCCTAAATCAGTGTAAACTTGTGACCAATATGTATATATATATATAACCAAGAATCATAGCTAATTGTATCTTGTCTTTGCACAAATAAGTCTTCTTCTTCTTCTTCTTTATCTTGGTATCAGAGCAACTCCTATACCATATCGAGTATTTCCTCTTCATCTTCCCTCACCTCCATCCAAACACTTGCATCCATGGTTACTCCCAATCCTAGCATCACTCACTTTCTAAATGTCAAACTCGACAAGGGAAACTATCTATTGTGGCGTTCCCAGTTCCTTCCTATTCTCAAGCTCCACAATCTTGAAGGCCTCATTGATGGAACCTTTCCGTGTCCGGTCCGGTTCCTTCCTTCTACTGAGAAGGATACTAAGCCCACTATCAATCCAGAATATACTTGCAGGATCAATCTTGATCAGATGCTCTTATGTTGGCTTATCTTCTCGCTTACTGAGGCTGTTCTTGCTCATGTCGTCGGCCTCACCACATCTCGTGATGTGTGGTGCTCTCTGGAGCGAATCTTTGCGTCACCCTCTAGAGCTAGAGTGCAACAACTCAAATATCAGCTGTACACCATCAAGATGGGCACCTCTTCTATGTCAGAGTACATCCAGTCTGTCAAGTCCATTGTGGATAACCTGACAATAATGGCTAACCCAATTGCCGACTCCGATTTCGTTTCTACCTTTCTCAGTGGTCTGTCCCCCGAATATGATTCGTTCGTCACCTCTGTCAACACACGAGTCGACTCTGTACTGTCAGAAGAACTCATCGGCCTCATGCTTAGCCAGGAGATTTATCGTGGGCGTGCCATCACTTCACCAGACTCCACAACCTTCATCTCCCCTTCTCCTGCGGTTCATACTGTTTCTCGCATCCAAGCTACCATTCAACTCCATCTTCTTTCTGTGGTCGTGGATGTGGCCGAGGCAGGGAGCGCGATCGTGGTCGTGGACGCTCTTTCTTACCGCCACATCAGTCCGCTGGTGGCCGACCTCAATGCCAGATCTGCAATCATTTTGGCCATTATGCTAACCAATGTTACAATCGTTATGATGATTCAGCTAGCCAAACTGCTCTTCTCCACTCTTATAGGAATAGTCCAGTCGATCCCAATTGGTGTGTTGACTCCAGAGCCACTCATCACCTAACGACTGACATTGTGAATCTGGCGGTTCACTCCGAATATCAAGGCTGACAGAGTTCTCCTGTTTCTTCCTTTGTCTTGAAAAACCTTTTACATGTTCCTGATATCACCAAAAATCTTTTGTCTGCTAGTCAATTTACTGCTGATAATAATGTCCTTCGCTTTGTAGATCACTATAGTACTTTATCCTTTAATAAATAAAAGTGATGTTTTTTTTCATTTTTCTTGAGTTCAAAATTCATGTAGAATTTTTTTTGGGCGTTCCATTAAAGCACTCCAAACTGATGGTGGTAACGAGTTCATTAAATTTAAACCTTACTTGTCTTCTTAGGGTATTGCTCATTACTTATCCTGTCTACACACTAGTGCTCAAAAAAGAACCATAGAAAGAAAACACTGCCACCTTGTCGAGACCGGCTTTACTCTTCTGGCTCAGTCAAATGTTCCATTCCATTATTGGCCTTATGCTTTCCAAACCGCCTCATTTCTCATCAATAGAATGCCCACCCCTGTCCTCCATAATCTATCTTCCTATAAGAAATTATTTCATAAAGCACCCGATTATCTTTTCTTATGAATTTTTGGTTGTGCTTGTTACCTCATCTGCGTCCATATCAAACTCATAAGTTTAGTTTTTGATCCAGTCAATGTGTCTTCTTAGGTTACTTGGCTTCGCATAAGGTTATTAATGTTTACACGTCCCCTCTGGTCATATTTACATCTCTCAGGATATTGTGTTCGACAAATCTTCCTTTCCTTTCCATTCTCCTCTGCCTCCCTCTCTCCCCTTACTCCCACGCCTTCACCACCGATCCCCATCTCCATGCCTTTATTACCTTCCATTGTTCTAGTCCCCTCTTCTCATGTGGACCCCACTGTTGACTCTTCTCCTCCTCCACTATCACCTCCATCACATACTCCTTCTCCACCACCTCCACCAGTACCCACCGATGAGTCCTTCTCATCGTCCTCATCCTCAGGCTCTCCCAGTCCCCCTCCTACCAGGACCCACCATATGGTCACCAGAACACAGAATAACACCAGAACATATGATAACACTAGAACACCAAAGGTTTGGCTAGCCAACCGGTATCCCATGCCTACCTGTCTCATGGCCAACTTGGCCACCACTCCTGTCGAACTCACATGTTTCATGCAAGCTTTTAAAGATCCCAAATGGCGCTAGGCAATTGACACTGAGATGAATGCCTTGCTTAAGAATAAAACATGGTCCCTTGTACCATACCACCCTACCATGGATCTTGTTGGTTGCAAATGGGTTTTCAAGTTAAAATATAAATCTGATGGTTCTGTTGACAGGAATAAGGCCCGCCTGATGGCCAAGGGTTTTCATCAACAAACAGGATTAGACTATAGTGAGACATTCAGTCCAGTCATCAAACTGACCACTATCCGTACTGTGTGCAATTTGGCCGTCTCAAAGGCATGGTTTATTCAACAGTTGAATGTGAATAATACATTTTTGCAGGGTTTTCTTACTGAGATGGTCTACATGGAACAACTTTCAGGGTTCATCAATCCCGCTCATCCCAATTATGTATGCAAGCTTCATCGCAGTATCTATCGCCTCAAACCGGCTCCACGGGCCTGGCTTTCTCGCCTTAGCAGTTATCTAGTCATATTGGGCTTTGTGGGCTCCAAGTCTGACACGTCTCTCTTTCTCCGACGGGTCGGGATAGATCTTTTTCTGGTTCTTATCTATGTAGACAACATCATCATCACAGGTAATGACTCACGGGCTATCACTCGTCTTATTCAAGAACTAGGCTAGGAGTTCTCATTAAAAGACATCAGCCCACTGCACTATTTCTTGGGCGTGGAGTATCACCATATACCCTTAGGTCTATTTCTCTCTTAACTGAGGTACATCCGTGACTTGCTTCTCTGACCCAAGATGGATGGTGTCAAGCCTGTCTGATCGCCATGGCCACTTCCTGTAAGCTTTCTAAAATTGTTGGCAAGTCTCTCTCTGACCCTTTGTCTATCGAAGTACTGTTGGGACTCTACAATACCTAAGCTTTACTAGACCTGATATTACCTTCTTGGTGAACAAAGTCGCTCAGTTCATGCAAGCTCCAATCGATGAGCATTGGAGCGCTATAAAACGGATCCTCCGTTACCTCAAATCTATCATTCAACATGGCCTTTTCCTCTCTCATCATTCTTCTGTACAACTTACTGTTTACATTGATGCAGATTGGGCAGGGTCGATTGATGATAAAAAATATACCAGTGGCTATTGTGTCTTTCTTAGTACAAATCTCATTTCTTGGAGCTTGAAGAAGCAGTGCACTATGGCACGATCTATCACTAAGGCAGGGTACAGGGCCGTGGCCAATGCTGCAGCAGAGATCGTTTGGTTGCAGTCATTACTTCGTGAGCTTGGAGTTTCGTAATCTCCCTCGATAGTTCTCTGTGACAACCTCGGTACAATATATCTCTCGATTAATCCTATTCGTCACTCCCGCCCCAAATATGTTGAGATCGATATTCATTTTGTGAGGGATTATGTCGCCAATGGAGTCCTGGATGTTCGGTTTGTTATAACTAAAGACTAACTAGCAGACATCCTTACTAAGCCTTTAAGCTCATTAAGGTTTTCTATGCTGAAGAATAAACTCTCAGTTCTTTCGATCCCGCTTCGCTTGTGGGGGGTGTTAGAGATGTTACATATATCAATGACAACACGTGACTAATGTGAAACATGTGATTCATGTGAAAGATACCCTTATGAAATCAACCAGACCCTAAAATCTCTCTATGATTATAGGAACACATGGGACTCATAGGATTCATCCACCATGTGTTTCTCATTCTTTCTCTCAGTCAATGTTTTTCTTATTGGCTCGAAGGCCCATTGCTCTAGTTTTTATGATGATTAACTCATATAGTTATAGTACTAATAATCTTGTGTTTAATTAGTCTCAGATATTTGATTAAGATCTTAGTTGGTGTTTAGCTTCAACAAAGGATTTAAAGTCAAGTTTTGGAGCTAACAAATGTTGATTCAGGAGCTCGCGCATCAAGATTGCATCAAGTACTCAAGAGAAGTCTAACTCATTGGATCAAGGTTTGGACCAAGCCAAAAGGAGAAGAAGTTTTCAAGGAGAAGATTTCCAATAAGACTTGTGTCATAATTGTAGGTGTCAAGATTTTATTTTTAGATAAAATGTAAAGGATAGATTAGTTGGTGGATTGCTCAAGTTCATATACAGTCACACACAAAATTTATATGTGTTTTCATAAAAGAGTTTTCGTTTTGAAAAATACCGGTTTGATTTTTAAGCCTCAAAATATACATGTGTTTTATCAAAATCATTTTTAGAGCTTATTATCAGAAACATAGATATTTCATCATATATGTATAGTGGATTGTATCTATACACACTAAACTTCAAAAGTGTTTAGAATATCTTGTTCTTATATTTGAAAAAGTTTTAGAAAAATCGTTTTTGAAAAATACGGGTTTTTGTTTAAGGCAAAACTTCTATATTACAAAAATAGTTCAAAATATTTATAATATGTTTTGATTTTAATCAAACATGTTTGTATATCAAAGTATATCAATGAACTTATTTTTGTAGAATTTATGAGAATTTATGGGATTTTATTAAAGATAAAAAGACGAAATTTAAGTCCTTAAAAACCTGTGTTCTGGCCTTCTGCCGGTCGACCGAGCCATAGGTCGGTCGACCGAGCGGTCGACCGATGTGCACAAACATGCACAACCCTGTTTGGCTGGAGGGCCGGTCGACCGACCCAGTCGATCGCCAAAGAGTTTTGCTCTCTGGATCTGGCCTCGGTCGACCGAGCGGTCGACCGGCAGAGAGCTTCTGCTCTCTGTATCCAGGCCTCGGTCGACTGGCCAGTCGACCGATGGCACAATGGTCAGAAATCTGACATTCGGCCGGTCGACCGGGTGGTCGACCGACAGCAGGGAATCCTGCTGAATTGGCCTCAACGACCATATTTTGGGAGCCTATAAATAGGGGTTCCCTCAGATTGTTTTAAACATGATTTAAAGTAGATTTTCAAGCTAGTTTTTTCTATCTTTCTAAGTGTTTTGGAATAAAAGAGATTTTTTAAGTTTTTCACCATAAATTCTATCCAAGTTTTTCTCACACATACTTGAGCTATCCATTACAATATCAATCCTATAGGGATCTTTGTTGTGAGAGAGTTTCAGGTGATCAAAGTGTTGAGGTCACCAAAGTGATCATCTTTGTCTTTGAGGAGGCGAACTTGCAGGTTCGTGTTGTTTTGAGTTCTTGTGGGAGCTCAATGTAGAGGTGCGGCCTCGGCAAGCTAGTGTGCTTGCATGTGTAGTTCTTGCAGGAACAAGAGAGGGACTAGTGAGTCCAAGGAGTTCTAGTGTGAACTCGTTGTAGGTGTTGCAACACTGAGTGATCCGGTGGGATTGATTCTAGTGAAAATCCTTCATAGTGTTGAAGGCGGGGACGGAGAGCAAGGGTGCTCGAACCTCGAAACAAATCTCCAGTGTTTGCGATTGCTCTCTCTATCTCTTACTTGTGTTTATATCTTGCATACTTGCATTGCCTTTATCTTTATTTGCTTGATATATCTTGTGCTTAAATTGATATATGCTTGATTGTTTGCTCACACTTGTATTCAACTAAGAGACCATAGCGGCACCTCAACTTTTATCTAGAGGAATCTTGAGGAGTTAGTCTAGAGCCCTTCACCGGGAATTCGGTTACACTCTTTAGTTATACCTTGTGCGTTTAGCTTAATAATTTTAGTTTACATAAATAGTTATAATTACGCATTAATTCATCATCAGATTAGCAAGTCACCTATTCACCCCCCCTCTAGGTGATTTCAATTGGTATCAGAGCTTGGTGCTCTTGATTTGGGTCTAACAACCTGGAGTTAAAGATCCTTATTTTTGGTTAATCACAATATTTACACACACATGGATTTCATGTCACCTCCCACTTTTGATGTTCTTAACATCCAAACTTGGAAAGTTAAGATGTCAATGTACCTCAAAGCCATAGGTATTCATGTTTATTTTGCCACTATTAAAGATTCATATTGTTTAAATGGCAAAAACCTTGAGGCTAATACAAAAGCCCTTCATGCTTTAAAGAGTACCCTAAATGATGAATATTTATCTAGGGTTGCTAATTTGATTCCGCTTTTATAGTATGGAACACTATAATCTTTCTTGACGAACAAAAGTAATATTATACGAGGAGCGACTCAGATGACGGAAGTAATGCTTCCAACTTGTGCTACATGGTCCAAGGGGATAACCCCCTTGAGGTAAACTCCGAACTCGAGCTTGGTGAGAATGTTAACATGTCTTATGATGAGCTTGCTTCATTTTATCAACAACTTCTTGAAATATATGATTTGCTTAAAAAGAATAATAATAAATTGAAAAAGAACAACACTGCTTTGTTAAAAGAAAATGACTCTCTTAAAAATAAATTTGCATGTATTTCAAAAGAAAATGATATGTTTAAAAAGGATAATATTTTCTTGTCTTCTAAATTAAATGATCTTTGTGAAGGAAATACTTCTTTGATAAATAAAATTAGTTTGTGGATAAGAAAAGGAAATTATTTTGAAAGAAAATAACTCTTTGAAAAGAAAATTTGTTTCAAAAGAAAAAGAAAACATTTCTAAAAAGAAAAAGGTTGTTGATTCTCATACTTGCCATGCTCTTCATGCAACCATTGATAAAAATGAGATTTAATTTTTGAAAAATAGAATAGATTGTTTAAGCTCAACCTTAAGCAATTGTGCATTTAATCATAATAAATTAGAAATCTTATTTCAAAAGAAATAAGCTCCACATGTACATGCACATCACCCATGGCACACATATGCACACTTTGCGCATCATGATCACACTCATTCTCAAATGCATACTAGAGTGTACAAATATACACATTGCGGCCGCAAAGGCCATTTAGCAAAGTTTTATTTTGATAAAATAAATCATATTAATTTTGCTAATAAAAATGTTTGGGTTCCGAATAATGCTAACCCCCGTGGATTCAAAAGAAAATGAGTACCAAAATTCTCACCTCTTGTGTTTGATGTAGGTGTGGGCTCTCACATGACATGAGAGAATTGGTGCCTTGGTGGTGGATGCATGGGCTAGATAGATATATAATTGATGCATCACTATCAAGGAAGTTTGGTGGAAGGACCATCATGATTTAGAGATATAGAGATGTGCTCTAATGATTTTGGTAACTATCTCTAACTCCTTATTTGTTTATATACTTTTAGATTATTGATTTTTAGCATGTTTTTCATGATTGTTATTAAATGCCATGTTATTTAGGCTTATGACATACATGTATGGTAATTGAGATACCCCCATGTTCATATGGATTCATATTTTGTGTTCTCACTTCAGTTTAGCTATTGTGTATATCATTACTCTAAAACATGTGCATTTACCTTAATAATCATGTTTGTTTACGGTTATCCACTTTACATTTTGATTACATGTTTAAATTTAAATTTCATTAAAAACTTGTGAATGTACTCGTACAACTAGTGAGCCACATTTGATTATTGTGTGTTTATACTTAATTGCTCATTTGTACCCATTAGATGTACTAGTATAGCCTAGTTTTGATGATTCGTGTATTTTAACTTATTTTTCCTATTCTTATGCATGTTTTGCTTTATGTATATGTTATTCTTGTCTAAAACTAATAGATATACATGTATACCATTGAGTCTCTTGCCTTCATACAAATTATATTATAGACTCTTTTGTGTTTAGGATATGTATGTATCTTATTAGTTTTGGATAAAATATACATATACCTTTGAAGTTTGATTTTAAAGAAAAATACATTTTTATGCTTTTGATAAAAGATATTCATGTTTATTTTGAACTTTATTGATCATTTTCATGAAAATGCTATTTACATGATTCTTGTGCACTCACACTTCATTTGTTTACTCATGACATTATTTTCATGAGAATTTTTGAGCTTTATAGATTCCTGTACTCTTAGCATGTTTCATAGGATATATGATTTGGTTTCATGTTTTTAAGGATTTTTAACTAGTTTCTCAAAAATTACTTTAACTAGTTATTTATTTTTCATTTGGTAGTGTTTTCAAAATACAACTATTTTCAAATCTTATTTTTGAAAACTTCTACCTTTTAAGGGCGGTTGGATGGGCGACCATACCTTGTATGCTCTATTTGAAAATCTTTTATCATGTTCATGAGTAGGGTGGATAGGTATGAGTTATATACATTTTCTTCATGAAATTTATTTTTTTGTATACTCATATTTGTTTCTATATATGTATGCTTCAAAATCTCAAATAATATCAATTTCTATTGGTATTTTCTTTTTCATACAACATATATGTTTTTATTGTGCTCACTTTACAATATCCGTTATATGTTTAAAGCACAAATTATATTTATGCTAAGCTTGACTTAAAATTAAAAATAAATTGGTATTTTTATAAGCTTATGCATTATTTTCAATTGGTGTTTCAATTGACATTTTATTTGGTATCAAAATTTACAATAGATTTCAATTGATATTTCAATTGACATTTTATTTGGTATCAAAATTTACTATATATTTCAATTGGTATCAAATATACAAAATGTTTTACTTTCATTACTATCTTAAAATTTTTGCTTATTTACAAGTGGTATCTCAAAATTTGTTTTATTGCTTTAATTATTATCAAAATTTGTATTAAAAATGTTTTGATATGTATTGCTTATATGCAAGAAGAGCTTAACATCTCTTCTATATATAGATTCATGTTGAGTGTATCTTATATTGAGGAGCTTGACATTTCTTCTTTATGTGGTACACGTGTGTAGAGGGAGCTTAACATCTCCACTTATGCATTGTATATTATGCTTTATGTAAGTTAGAGTTTTGTCATCCTTTCTTCATGTAATGTATACTGGGGAGCTAACTTACCGTCTTCCTCTTCATAAATGTATATAGCTTATATATCTTTATTGTTGATTTGTTTTTTCACCCCTTTATTGATGATTGACAAAAAGGGAGAGAATGATTTTGAGTTTATATATGCATATTTAGAAATTGTGTCTATGCATATATTGAGTTTATGCATGTTATATTTTATGTTTATACAAAAAGGGGGAGAAGGATTTTGAATTTATGTTTATACAAAAAGGGGGAGAAGAATTTTTGATTTATGCATATTTCTCTCACCTTATTTATTCATATATATTTGTTTAGTTTTATGCACTTCATTGAATATCTATTTGTTTATTGTTATGCATGAGTTAAGGGGAGCTTCTATGAAGCTCATCTTTAATCCATACATATATAACTCCATGAGTTTTGTCATCATCAAAAGGGGGAGATTGTTGGCCCGAAGGCCCATTGCTATAGTTTTAATGATGATTAACTCATGTAGTTATAGTACTAATGATCTTGTGTATAATTAGTATCAGATATTTGATGAAGATGTTAGTTGGTGTTTAGCTTCAATAAAGGATTTAAAGTCAAGTTTTGGAGCTAGCACATGTTGATTCAAGAGCTCACACATCAAGATTGCATCAAGCACTCAAAAGGAATCTAGCTCATTGGATTAAGGTTTGGACCAAGTCAAAAAGGAGAAGAAGATTTTAAAGAGAAGATTTTCAAGAAGACTTGTGTCATGTTTGTAAGTGTCAAGTTTTATTTTTAGATAAAATATAAAAGATAGATTAGTTGGTAGATTGCTCAAGTTCATATACAGTCACACACAAGATTTATATGTGTTTTCATAAAAGAGTTTTTGTTTTGAAAAATACTGGTTTGGTTTTTAAGCTTCAAAATATACATGTGTTTTATCAAAATCATTTTTAGAGCTTATTATCAAAAACATAGATATTTCATCATATATGTGTAGTGGATCATATCCATACACATTAAGCTTCAAAAGTGTTTAGAATATCTTGTTCATGTATTTGGAAAAGTTTTGGAAAAAAACGTTTTTGAAAAATAAGGGTTTTTGTTTATGGCAAAACTTCTATATTACAAAATAAATTCAAAATATTTGTAATATATTTTGATTTTTAAACAAACATGTTTGTATATCAAAGTATATCAATGAACTTATTTTTATAGAATTTATGAGAATTTATGGGATTTTATTGAAGATAAAAAGACCAAATTTTAATCCTTAAAAACCTGTGTTCTGATCTTCTGCCGGTCGACCGGTGTGCACAAATGTGCACATCCCTGTTTGGCTGGAGGGCCGCTCGACCGCTAGAGAGTTTTGCTCTCTAGATCTGGCCCTGGTCTACCGAGTGATTGACCGGCGGAGAGCTTCTGCTCTCTATATCCAGGCCTTGGTCAACCGGCCGGTCGACCGATGGCACAATGGTCAGAAATCTGACCGTTGGCCGGTCGACTGGGCAGTCGACCGACAACAGGGAATCCTGATAAGTCAGCCCCCAACGGCTATATTTTGGGAGCCTATAAATTAGGGTTCCCTTGGACTGTTTTAAACATGATTTTGAAGTGAGTTTTCAAGCTAGTTTTTCTTACCTTTCTAAGTGTTTATCTCCACTTGTTTTAAAGCCAAATACTTCCATATCAAAAGGAGAGTTTTTCAAGAGTGTTTTGAAAAAAAGAGATTTCTTGAGTTTTTCACCACAAATTCTATCCAAATTTTTCTCACACATACTTGAGCAATCCATTTCAATATCAATTCTATAGGGATCTTTGTTGTGAGAGAGTTTTAGGTGATCAAAGTGTTGAGATCACCAAAGTGTTCATCTTTGTATTTGAGGAGGCAAACTTGCGGGTTCGTGTTGTTTCGAGTTCTTGTGGGAGCTCGGTGTAGAGGTGCGGTCTCGACAAGCTAGTGTGCTTGCATGTGTAGTTCTTATGAGAATAAGAGAGGGACTAGTGAGTCTAAGGAGTTCGAGTGTGAACTCGTTGTAGGTGTTGTGACACCGAATGATCCGGTGGGATCGATTCTAGTGGAAATCCTTCATAGTGTTGAAGGCGGAGACGTAGAGTAAGGGTGCTCGAACCTCGAAACAAATCTCCCGTATTTGCGATTGCTCTCTCTATCTCTTACTTGTGTTTATATCTTGCATGCTTACATTGTCTTTATCTTTATTTGCTTGATATATCTTGTGCTTAAATTGATATATGATTGATTGTTTGCTCACACTTGTATTCAACCAAGAGAGCCATAGCGACACCTCAACTCTTATCTAGAAGAATCTTGAGGAGTTAGTCCAGAGCTCTTCACGGAAATTCGGCTACACTCTTTGGTTATACCTTGTGTGTTTGGCTTAATAATTTTAGTTTGCATAAATAGTTATAATTATGCATTAATCATCATTAGATTAGCAAGTCGCCTATTCACCCCCTGGGTGATTTCATTCCTATTGTATCTCCTAAATCTGTGTAAACATGTGGCCAATATGTGTGTATATATATATACAAATAAGAACCATAACTAATTGTATCTTGTCTTTGTACAAATAAGTCTTCTTCTTCTTCTTTATCTCTATTTACTTAGATTTTTCTCATCATGTGGCTTCATATTTCTATTATGTTGATATATCACCATGCAATTATTTATCTTATTCAAAATCCATTAGTGGAGTAGGGGGAGTGTTTGCTGTGTGGGGTGTGGGGGGGAGGGCGGGGAAGGAAGGGAGTAGGGGACTGCCGGTAGTCATCGCGGAAGGAGGAAGTGGAGGAATGATGAGGATGAAGGAGAGGCATTTTTGAGTACTCTATAAAAATGTCTAAAAACATAATGACACACTTTGTAATTTTTTATGTGTGTTTTAATCAATTCTCTGCGTGCCAATATCTGTGCCTTTGAAGAGCTATATTTTGTTAAACAATATCAAGCAAAATTAAACTCATGATAGTTAAATGACTGGTCTTATTTTGGTTCTTTTTTTTTTGTTTTCAAGCATTCATGAGTTAGGGAAAAAAACATTTGGAATTCAAGTTAAAGCTCGAAATATAAAAACATTTGGAAAACACTTGAGCAGTGTTTTCTTTCTTAGGTATATATAGAAACATGTATAAATGAAAAATTAAAGGCTTATTTTCTTAACACCCATTAAACTTTTATGGTTTTCTCAGAAATCCCTCTCATCTTTCAAAATTCAATATTCTTTTCAACTATCTATCAAGAAAACCCCTTCTTGTAACTGTCTGTTACGCTGGTGGTCACATGTCTTACTTGTTTATTTTGTGAAAAAATTACTTTTAGTTCATCATGTGAAAAAATTACTTTTTAGTTCATCACGTGTCTTTCTCGTGTTTGTTTCATGATGAGAGGAGCAAGAATATCATTTCCAAGTCGTCATTAACGGCATTATGTGTTAAATTGGGGAAAAAAATTGAACTAGTTATTTTGAAAATTTGAAAGTCAGCGAGGGTTTCCTTTAAAAAAGATAAAATTTTAGGGGTATTAAAATATAATTCAAATTATTTAAAAAAAATTTATTAGACAAACAAACAAAAATGAAAAACCTCACCTAGATTCGTGGTTGCCTTTGGAGGCATAAGTATGTATCGTTTCTTTTATGTAGCTAGAGACCGATCAAATGTCCTCTCTTGAAAGACTTCTTGCCCAAATGATGTTGGATGTGTTTTGAGTTGGAGGAAAAACTTGAGTTTCCCTCTTTTTTGCCTTTGAGTTTAGTCCCACATTGGATAGGAGATGGGAGGTTAGGTAGTATATATACCAACTCTCCCATGCCTATTGTTATGAGTGTTGGGCCATGAGCCACATCCCCACACGCGCGCACACGCGCCGAACCGGACCGGACCGGGCCGGGTGCGGTTGGCGCGCGCCCATGACCTGCGGACACGGACCGGGCCGGGTGCGGCTGGCGCGTGCTCATGACCTGCGGACACAAATGCAGTTCGATTCAGGGGCTTGTTGGACCTGCTACATTTTTGTTGGGTTTTTATTTTTTATTTTTATTTAAAATTCTGTTGAGATTTTTTCGGGTAGAGTTGGACCCGTTCAAGAGAATCGGATCTGCACGTTTCAACCACTCACGCATGATTACAGATTCTCTCGGGCTGTTACAAACAGAAAGATCTGCAGAGGGTTATAAATACCCTATCTCTGCACGTATCTTTTACATGAAATAGAAATCAATCTGCTCTCTTTCTCCCACAAATTTCTTACATTCTGCTAAAAGAAACTGTGTTCTTGCGATCGAATTTTGCTGTTTTCTCGACGTTCTTTTTCCATTACGGCAACGAATCTCCGTCTGAGCAGAGGCCTAACTCATCGTCCTGAGTTGGGTGCTGGTGTACTACCGGGGGAGTTTTTACCGCTAGGAGAGGAGGCCACTTTCAAGGTCCGGACGAGAGACCGACCAACTTTCTTCTAGGGCAGTGCGTCTGCACTACGTCACCCCAGGCCAGCTTTTTACTTTCTTTTAATTCTTTATTTCAGTTGCATGCTTAGGACAAGTAATTCATTAAATTTAAGAATTTATATTTGTTGCATGTTTTAATTCAGTTAAATATCCTACAGTCTAGAAGAAAGTTGTTTGATAATTCTTGTAATTAAATTTAGATAATTATTTCATGCAATATAATTACTTGTCTGTTTCATGCAATTGATAATTTTCATGCAAGTAAAATTGTCCCTACAAGTAATTACTTAAGAAAAACAAATCTTAAAAAAAAGAATTTTTTTCCTTACAATTTATTTTACAAGTTCTTACCTGATTAGTTAAAGGATTTCATTAAACTATTCCATTACAAAATAGTTTGTAAAATCTTTCTAAAATATTTAGAACTTATCTTATCTGTTGCAAGAATCTTTCAAATCTAATTTAGTATTTATCTCTTACAAGTTCTAGCACAGTAAATTTTTTTTTTTTCAAATTCTTAGAAGGACAAATCTTTCAGATTAAGGAAAAATCATGTCATAATCTAATTGTTACAAGATCTAAGGAAAACTTAATAAGTTTAATAACTTTATTCATTTCAAATCTATTTGTATTAATTATTACAAGGTCAAAACCTTTCATTACAAATTTTTATTTATTGTTTTCTTTTATAACATCTTATTTAGTGTGTTCAGAAAAGAAAATCTTTTATATGATAATTTAAATTATTTAAATCTTGTCTTATATATAAACTCATATTACAAGATTTTACATACATTCATTAGTTAATTAATTATTTATTTCTACTATATTAGTTAACTAAAATAGAATTGTCTAAATTCTTGCAATTATCTAATCCCTTCTAGTTTATAATTGCATAGTTTAATTGCTTTAAATTTTACAGTCATTTGTTAATTAATTCCTGCTAGTTCATTTCTGAAATTTTAATTGGACTTATCGATTAGAAATTTAGAAGCATATTAGTTTAAAAATTGAAATAACCTTTAGAAATCATTATTGTTATAATTTTGAATTAGGAAATTAAAAGGACAAGTTTATATCTTGTATCTTGTTATATTTTACTTGAATTATTTGGCACATAATTAAAGGAGGATTTTATACTATTTATTCTGCAAACCCTAATCTAAAAGTTACCAATATAAACTAAATTCTGACATTATCAAAATAATTTCGAAATACAGAATTCAGGTAGCACATCCTGTCACTATGGCCAACCCTGATCATTCCAAGGGTGTCAAACCAGAGAAATTCTCTGGCACATACTTTAAGAGATGGGCAAACCAGATGAAGTACTGGTTAATCACTTTAGGTCTCATATCAGCTATAGATGACTCCATTCCTGCACCTTCTCCTAAACCTTCATCTGTTAGATCTTCTCCTATTGAAACTCCTCCTACAACTCCTTCCTCCTACATCTATTTGAAACCTGAGGAAATTGACTACCATTGTCTCCATAGAATTCTTAGTGCACTCTCTGATAGTCTATATGACATTTATTATAATTATAAGAGTGCTAAAGAACTATGGACAACTCTCGAGGATGAATATTACCTCGATGATGCTGGAATCGAAAGATTCACCTCCTCCTCCTTCAATAAATTCATGATGACCGATAGTAAACCTATCAATGATCAACTTCATGAATTTCAAGACTATATCCGACACCTTCAATCGAAAGGAAATCAATTCTCCGATGATTACAAGGTGTCTTGTTTTATTGACAAAGTCCCTCCTTCCTGGTCAACCTTTGCTGGAGACCTCCGTCACAAGCAAGGTGACCTAACTCTTGTTCAAGCCCTAAAAGCGATTCGCATAGAAGATCAGCATAGGCAAAACTCTAAAGCCAAGTCAGAAATGAAAGCTAAAGTGAACTTGGTGGAGGATAAGCCTAAGCGAAAATTTATGAATCCCAAGGGCAAGAAGTTTAAAAAACCGAATCATTTTCATTCTTCTCCCCATGTAAATTCCTCTTCTTTCAAATCTTCTCAAATTTTCCTCATTCAAACCCAAAACCTTTTGCTAGAAGACTGATAGAAGATTCTGCTACGTCTGCGGAAAAACGAATCACATGGCGCCTCAATATTTTAACCGGAAGAAAGAACCTATCAAAGCTCAACCAAGAGGAAATGGAGGAATTGGCGGATACAAGGTCAATATGGTGGAACTGAACTCCAATTCCTTTAGGTTAGATTCTTCTCTTCCTATTGTCAACTCATCACCTTCTCCTCGGACTGGTGGTTAGACTCAGGAGCCAATATTCACATCTTTACTGATCGCTCCTGGTTTAAATCCTATCAGGAACAACATGGAGGAATCGTGAGCCTGGCAGATGACTCCACTAGAGAGATAAAGGGAACTAGACGTATTGATCTCAGAATGACCTCAGGGAAAATTCTGACTCTTCAAGGCGTCCTGTATGTACCCACACTTCGGAGAAATCTGATCAGCAAGCCTTCACTTCTTAGAGTTGGCTATAGGACTGTCAAGGAATCCAATAAGTTTGTAATCTCCAAATCAAATATCTTCATTGGAAAAAACTTTGTTTGTGATGGCCTTTTTCGTCTCAATGTAATAAACTCTTCTGATAATAAAATTTCAATTCCTATTGCCTTGAATATTGAGTCTTCTGATATCTGGCATAGAAGATTGGGACATGTCAACTTCAATTCTATCAAGAAAATGATTAACTTGAATCTCATTCCTAAATCTTCTTTTGACACAACTTCTAAATGTGAAATATGTGTTCAGGGCAAACATGTCCGAACACTTTTTCACTCTATCACAAGAAATTCTGAACCCCTCGAACTTATTCACAGTGATGTGTATGACTCGAACAGAGTTCTCATCCGAGGCGGTAGAAGATACTTTGTGACATTCATTGATGACTACTCCAAATTCTGTTACACCTATCTTATCAAATCCAAGGATGAAGTCCTCAATTGGTTTAAGGTGTATAAAGCCGAAGCTGAGAACCAACGTGAAAGAAGATCCAAATTCTAAGATCTGATCGTGGGGGGGGGGTATACCTCAAATGATATGATAGAATTCTACCAAGAACACGTCATTATTCATGAGGTAACTGCTCCCTACACACCTCAATCCAACGGTGTAGCTGAAAGGAAAAACAGAACACTGATGGACATGGTGAATTGCATGTTACTCAGCTCAGGTGCACCTAAAATCTTTCGGGTGAAGCTCTCATTTCTGCCTGTTTTATACTCAATAGGGTTCCCCAAAGAGACTCCGACGTTACTCCATATGAACGTTGGAAAGCGAGAACTCCTAACATTCAATTCTTCAAAGTTTAGGGTTGCCTGGCTAAGGTTTCAATACCGGAACCGAAGAAAAGGAAAATCGGCCCCAAGACTGTTGATGCTATCTTCATCGGGTATGCACTAGATAGCAATGTTAACCGATTTCTAGTGGTTAACTCTGATATCAGTGAAATATCCAACAACACCATCATTGAAGTTAGGGATGCTGTTTACTTTGAAAACATCTTTCCTTTCAAGTATAGAATTCCTAGTGATCCTTTTTGCACTCCTTCTACCTCTGATATCCCTTCTTCTAGTTCTGCTCCTGTAACTGATTCTGAACCTAGAAGGAGCAAAAGAACAAGAACTCTTACATCTTTCGGTGAGGACTTCTTCACCTATCTTGTAGAAGGTGATCCTAGCTCTTTCAAGGAGGCAATGGACTCTTCCGAGTCTCCTTTCTGGGAAGAAGCCATTGACAGTGAGATCAAGTCCATAATGGAGAATAACACTTGGATTCTCACTGATCTTCCTCCAGGATGCAAACCTGTAGGTTGTAAATGGATCTTCAAGAAGAAACTCTGACCTGATGACACTGTCGACAAATACAAAGCCAGATTAGTTGCTAAGGGTTTCACCCAACAAAAGGGTATTGACTTCTTTGATACCTATTCTCCTGTTGCTAGAATCTCCTCTATCAGAATCCTTCTAGCACTTGCATCAATTCATAACATGTTCATTCACCAAATGGATGTCAAAACTGCTTTCTTGAATGGCGATCTTGAAGACGAGATCTATATAGACCAACCAGAAGGATTCATTGCCAAGGGACAAGAAAATAAAGTGTGCAAACTTGTGAAGTCATTGTACGGACTTAAACAAGCACCCAACAATAGCATCAAAAGTTTAACAAAGTTATTGCACAATTTGGATTCATTGTCCATGAACATGACAAGTGCATATACTCTAAGAACTTTGGCAATGAGTATGTTATTCTTTGTCTATATGTAGATATTCTTATCCTTGGAACTTCTCTTGATGCAATCCAAAGAGTAAAGGATTATCTTTCGCAAAACTTTGATATGAAGGATCTAGGTCCTGCTGATATGATATTGGGAACGAAAATATCCAAAACCTCTAATGGAATTTCTTTGAGTTTAGCTCATAGCATTGAAAGAATGCTTCATAAATTTGATTTTTATAACTCTAAACCCATTTCTACACCCTATGATTCTTCAATTGCTTTGAAGAAGAACACGGGTGAGCCTGTGTCTCAACTGAAATACTCTCAACTAATAGGTTCACTTCTCTACATTTCCAATAGGACTAGACCTGACATCTCTTATGCAGTAGGTAGATTGTGTAGATATACTAGTAACCCTACTAGAGAACACTGGACTGCACTAGAGAGAGTTTTCAGATATCTTAAAGGCACAACTGGCTATTGTCTGACTTATACTAGATATCCTGATGTTATGGAAGGTTATAGTGATGCCAACTGGGTAACTGATTCTAACAGTGTTAAGTCTACTACCGGATATGTATTCATGTTCGGTGCTGCTGCTGTGTCCTGAAAATCCTGCAAACAAACAGTGATTGTCAGGAGCACCATGGAGTCCGAGCTCATTGCTCTGGATACAACTTGCTCTGAAGCGGAATGGTTAAAGGTTCTTTTGTCTGAATTCTCTTTCGTGCATAGACCCATACTTCCAATCTCAATTCATACTGATTCAAGATCCACCATTGAGATTTTAAAGTAAGACAATGCCAATAAGAAGATGAACAGACATATTCAAATCAGACTTAAGTCTATTCAGCGCCTATTGGGCAAAGTTGTGCTTCTGGACTTTGTAAAGTCCGAGAAGAATATTGCTGACCCATTGACTAAGGGTTTTTCTACGAGTGTGGTCCTAGAATCATCGAGGGAGATGGGGTTAAGCCCATAGTAGAGTTCACCGACAGCAGGAACCCAACCTACTTGATAGGGAGTTGATTCCATGAAAGAGGTTCAATGTGGTAGGAACAAGCTGGACTGTGATACTCATGTGGAGCATCGACCCGGATATGTTTATATCATGTATGTAGTATTGTAGCTACTACCCATTCTCTATGGTGAGGATGCTCTTATAATACAGCTAGGTAAGGATGAGTTTAACTCTTAATAAGTCCAACGCATGTAGTGTGGAGGGTATACAATTCAGCTGTAGTACCCTTGGAGGACTTACCTACGTGAGAGGAACCGTGATGGCCGCGGTTGCGGGGCAGGGCTGCCCTGGAAACTCTAATGAGTCGGTTATTGTTAGCATGGCCTTTAACGCTCAACCCGCTCGTTCAATAGATGGAAACTTACTGCGTGTGTCTTTCATCAATATCTGGTTAAAGAGGCCTAATTCAAGGCGTAGTCTATTATATCTCTCAGGTGGCGATAAAATTCACTAAGGGTAGATTCAAGGCCGTAAGCTATCGACCCCGAATCACAGTATCATGTTATCCGATTTTATTCGTGTTTTATGATCTGATGACGTGATGGTTATTAATTTGTTTTATCCTCTCTGAAACTCAAGTTTTGGGGGGGACTGTTGGATGTGTTTTGAGTTGGAGGGAAAACTTGAGTTTCCCTCTTTTTGCCTTTGAGTTTAGTCCCACATTGGATAGGAGATGAGAGGTTAGGTAGTATATATACCAACTCCTCCCATGCCTATTGTTATGAGTGTTGGGCCATGGGCCACATCTCCACACGCGCGCACACGCGCCAAACCGAACCGGGCCGGGCCGGGTGCGGGTGGCGCGGTCCCACGACCAGCGGACACGAATGCAGTTCGATTCAGGGGCTTGTTGGAACTGCTACATTTTTGTTGGGTTTTTATTTTTTATTTTTATTTAAAATTCTGTTGAGATTTTTCGGGTAGAGTTAGACCCATTCAAGAGAATCGGATCTGCACGTTGCAACCACTCGCGCATGATTACAGATTCTCTCGGGCTGTTACAAATAGAAAGATCTGCAGAAGGTTATAAATACCCTATCTCTGCACGTATCTTTTACATGAAATAGAAATCAATCTGCTCTCTTTCTCCCACAAATTTCTTACATTCTGCTAAAAGAAATTGTGTTCTTGCAATCGGATTTTGCTGTTTTCTCGACGTTCTTTTTCCACTTACGGGCAACGAATCTCCGTCTGAGCAGAGGCCTGACTCATCGTCCTGAGTTGGGTATTGGTGTACTACCGGGGGAGTTTTTACCGCTAGGAGAGGAGGCCACTTTCAAGGTCCGGACGAAAGACCGGCCAACTTTCTTCTAGGGCAGTACGTCTGCACGACTACGTCACCCTAGGCTAGCTTTTTGCTTTCTTTTAATTCTTTATTTCAGTTGCATGCTTAGGACAAATAATTCATTAAATTTAAGAATTTATATTTATTACATGTTTAATTCAGTTAAATATCCTACAAATGAGTGCTTCGCAAGAACAGTCAGCGTAAAAGTCGGCTGTTCTCGAGTTGGAACACTCATTTAAGCAAGAAGGCTTCTCTAGAGATGATGATGATGATGATATGCTTCCTCATTTGTCATTTGCTTCCCTTGTTTCAGATCCTACGTACGTTGAGAAAGAGACGATGTATGTGCTTCTTCTTATATGCAACCTAAGGGATAAGAGCTCACTGCCAGTTGGCGTTGAGAAGGCCGTTGGATCCACGTCATCCACAAATCCTCTGATAATGACTCACACATTAGTTGTCATGGAACTGGTCAGTACTTTTTAGTTCGGATAGCGTTCGCAATACTTTGCCACTGTTCATTGGTTGTGAACAATACCGCCACAGGATGATGTTTCCTCTCTCTATCAGAAGAAAGATGGCTGGTCAGATGCCACGTGCATGGAGAGTTTTAGGCTCTCTATTTAGGGCATATTTGTTTCTGATAAAAGGTGCTAAAAAATTGCTATTTTTTCTGAATTTATGAGTATTACGGTCTTAGCTAGCTGATTTTTCTTTCTGAATTGTAATAGTTTTCCTCTCTATTTTGGAGAGGACAGCGCTCAGAGAACTGACAGTGTCCACTTATGTGTTTTCCAATTGGATTTCTGATACTATAAGTTAATTTTTTAATTTCTATTTTCCATGACAAACAAGTACATAGTGCTGTTTGACAAAAAATTAGCAGAGATTTGTCGATTTATGCCGTCATGTGGCTGGAAGGCTGCATTTCAGAGATGGCTATATGATTTGGAAAGGATGATGGACAGACCATGGATTTTGTCCGCCATGAAAACACTCAAATTAATTTGTCACTAATTATTACACCGGATTCAAATCTCCCTCTCTTTTTTGTCCCCAACTTCTTGGCTTGATAAATTGCATGGTCGCTATCGATGCAGATGTGTTTGTCCCAAGGAAACTCTGGGCAACGTCTATGCTGTAAACAGAAAATGATAAGAGGCAATTGGACAAAAAAACAACACAGTTCTGTGTTTTTGGGGCTGTTTGGATTCAAGAAAGTGGGTGGAAGTGAAAAAGTGAGAAATAATTTTTTTTTTTTTTAAATGTGAACTTGTGTGTATTCTTTTCTGGTGTTTGGTTGGTAGTTGAGAAGTAGAAGAGGAAAAGTATATTGTGTTTTTCGGTGTTTAGTTAATAATGTGAAAGTGAAAGTGAAAAGTTATCCACAAAGTTGACCGTAAAATATTATTAAAATAAAAATTAATTATAAAAAAATAAATTAGACTGTAATTAGAATGTAAGTGGAATTTACATGACAACAAACTTAACTATTTTGAGTTACAACTTGTTACAAATGAGATTTATATGGCCACAGAATTAACTGTACCCTGTAAGTGAGAAAATGGTTATGTAAAAGGAAAAAGTGAAAAGGAAAAGAGTTTTTTCATTATTCTTTTCCAGTGTTTGGATGGACAAAGTGAGTGAGAAATGACACTTCCTCGTTTCCTCACTTCCGGCCACTTTCTTGAATCCAAACAGCCTTGTGACATTTATAAGTTAGGTAGAGCTGTTAATCCTCTATACATTTAAAAAATTATTTAATATATGATTCACCCTCTATACATATTTAAAATTATTTAACATACGATTCACATGAATCTCCTAATATGACGTTTACGCGGATTGTTCTCCTGGATTTCCTACTATGGCACACTGCTCTATAGTTGTCTCCTGAATCTCCTAATACGGTAAACTATTAGTATGATCGTCGTCCTCTTCTCTTGTTTACAACATTTGCATGTTTCATACAAGATTTCAATATGGAACCAAGTGTCATGATTTCTTACACGAAACATTCGGCCAAGCTTCAAATTTATTGGGCAATATCATTTGGCCAAGAAGTCACAGGTTCAACTCATTTGGGCAATAAGTCCACTCAATATTAGTTGTCTGTGTTCTAAACGTTGAGAAGGACATGGGAACATTGACAAGGATTGTGGGAATGAGAAGATTACGCAGAAACTGATGGTGATCTGATGAATCGACAAAACAATTCCATAGATGAGTTTGTTTCTTGTTTCCTTTTTTTTCCCCTAATGGGAGTATCCATGCCCTTGAGAGTACACGCCTAGTCCCATATCTAATGGCCCCCTCCACCACACACTAAATTATCTATGATTAATCCTCTTAGAGTACTTCCATTGTAGAGGGTGGCAATTGGGCTCAATTAATCCACCAACTTGATACAGTAATGTCTTGATCATCCCATCTACTTAGTTTAAGTCATGAAAGGATTTATTGGTGATAAAGAATCAACTTAAATAGTCAGTAAAATGAAAAATAAGAAATAAAATATTGTTGAGAAAATGAAGAATATATGTGAATCTTTGAATTGAATTACGGCGAGATCCGTTGATCGAATCAATTGGGTGATGGTTGGAGTGTGTTCTCCTTCCATTGGGGATGAACGTGGTATATACACATGTTCAATTCCAACTTCGAATGAATGAGATATTCAAGTCTAAAGTTTGTCTAATTCAAAGCAAAAATGGGACTAAAGGTAGCTAAATGCATTTAGTCCCACATTGGCCATGGGATGAAAGTTTGAAGTGTTTAAATAGAGAAAAATGGGAAAAGGGCGTGCCCATTGGGTACTTGGAGTTTTCGCGCGCGATTGGGAGGAAACCATGCCCGTATATGCGCACGCGCGCGCCGCCGCCGCTGGCGGTCGGCCGGTTCGTGTTCGGGTTCCCTACCTGGTCCGGTTCTTTTTGAACCGGGTCTCACGGGTATGGGTCACGCGGATCATACCCGCTCCGCCTCCGGATCTGAACCGCCCAGCGCAACGGCTGTCTGTAAACCATCGCGGCAGTTGGGCAGTTGGACGATTGCTGCGGTTGAAACGAACCGTTGCAACGGTTCACACCGAACCGTTCCAACGGTTCGGTTGGGTTCGGACCAAAATGCCCTTCCTGGAGCGCTATAAATAGCGTTCCGCTTCTCTCAATCAGAACACACCAACATCAGAACAATCTCTGCATTATGCAGTGACTTCTTCTTCTCTCTCTGTCTTGAAGTGACTTCCAAATAGGAAGTGGGAAATCTGCAACTCGATTTTCAAAGCAAGTGAAAATTCTACAACTCAGATTCCGAAGCAACTTTCAAGAGATTCTGCAAAATTCGTTTTGAAAGAGGACTCAGAAAATTCAACAGATTCTTTAGTAGAATTGTGTTGGCCCAAAGGTCTATCACCCTAGTTTTGATGATGATCAACTCATGAAGTTATGTTTACTAATGATCTTGTGTTTAATTAGTGACAGATTCATTATCAAGATCTTAGTAGGTGTGGAGCTTCAACAAAGAATTTAAAGACAAGTTGGAAGCTAGCACCGATTGATTCACGAGCCTATGCATCAAGAACACATTTAGAGATGAGCTCGGTGGATTGCATTTGGACCAAGTCAAGAAGATGAGAAGCCTTCAAGTGAAGACTTCAAGAAGATGAAGACTTGTGTCTAGGTATAAGATTTGTATTTTTGTTTTAGTAAAAATGTAAAGGATAGATAGTTGGTGGATTGCTCAAGTTATATCACACACACACTCTTGATAGAACTCTTTATAAGATTGCTTTTCTAAAAGAATTTTTATTTTAGAAAAAAAGATTTTACATTACTTGGTTTTGGTGATCTATTATATGCATATCCTTTAACCAAAACAAGTTTAGTGATTTATGTTAAAAACTAGATATTTCATCTTGATTGTGTAGTGGATCATATCCATACACACTATGCTTTAAAGTATATCTTGTTTTTGTATTTGATGAAGTTATGAAAAAAACAAGTTTTAGAAAAACATGTTGTTTTAGAAAAACGTTTTTATTATGAGCTAATATTTCCAAGTTACAAAAATAGACCAAAACATCTATAACATGTCTTGATTTTGTGCAAGCATGTTTGTCCTTCATAGTATATTGGTAAAACTATTTTTGTAGAATTTCTATGTATTTTTAGGATTTTATAAAAGATTTTAAATCCTGTTTTCAGACCTGGACATTGGCTGACAGGCCAAGTCGGTCGACCGGACCGGTCGACCGATGTGCACAGCCTTGTGCACACTGCCAGCACAGTGGCCGGTCGACCGGGTCGGTCGACCGACCAGGAGAGCTTTTGCTCTCTGGAAATATCAGTCGACCGAGCCGGTCGACCGATAGAGAGTTTGCTCTCTGCTCCAAGAAGTCGGTCGACCGGGCCGGTCGACCGGTGGCTGCAACGGTCGGATTTTTGACCGTTGCCGGTCGACCGGACCGGTCGACCGGTAGCTCTGACAGAGCCCAACGGTCAGATTTTTCTGGCCTCTATAAAAGGGGGTTTTGTCATTGTTTTGAGCCAAGATTTTTGGAGACCTTAGAGCTAGTTTTTCTCAGTCTTTCTGAAGGGTTTTTCTCCACAAAATTAGAGTCAATACTTCCAATTAAAAGGAGAGTTTTATCAAGGAGTGTAAAAGAGATTTTCTTGAGTTTTTCACCAAAGATTCTTTCCTTGCTTTCTCACACAAACACTTGAGCATCCATTGAGCTATTCATTCTATAGGAGTGTTATTGTGAGAGGATTTTAGGTGATCAAGAGTTGTGATCACCAAAGTTCATCTTTGTTCTTTGAGAAGGCGGACGGTTGTGTTCGCGGTTTGATTGAGGGTCCTAGTGAGGACTTGGTGTTGTTGGGTCCTAGTGAGGACTTGTAGCTTGAGGTGCGGCCTCGACGAGCCGGTGGGCTTGTGGTGTGTAAGGGACTAGAGAGTCCAAGGGCTTGTAGGTGTTGCGGCACCGAGGAGAGATCCGGTGGGATCTTGCATAGTGGAAATCCTTCGTGTGTCGAAGGCGGGGATGTAGAGCAAGTGTGCTCGAACCTCGAAACAAACCCTTTGTGTTTGCGATTGCTCACTCTTGCTCTCTTACTCTTTTTGTCTCTATTATATCTTGCATTACTTACATTGTATTTACTTTACATGCTTGATATACCCTTGTGCATATTTGATATATACTTGCGTGGGATTGTTGCTAACACTTGTATTCAACCAAGAGAGCCAACGCGGCACCTCAACCCATTCAAGGGAATCTAGAGGAGTTTGTCCAGAGCCTCGCAAGGGGAATTCGGCAACACTCTTGTGTTATACATAAGTGTTTAATTAAAAGAAGTTTAATTTGGTCAACTTAGTTTTAATTCTGCATTATTTGTTCATAAGTGACCATTAGATTAGCCATCACCTATTCACCCCCCCTCTAGGTGATCTTTCAATTGGTATCAGAGCGATTTCAATTGGTATCAGAGCTAGTGCTCTTGATATTGGGTCTAACAACCTAAGAGTTAAAGATCCTCTTTTAGGCTAATCACAAGATTTGTACACACACAATGGACTTCATGTCACCACCCACCTTTGACACTCTTAACATCCAAATTTGGAAGGTTAAGATGTCTTTGTTCCTCAAAGGACTTGGTCTTAGTGTATATCTTGCCACAACTAATAAAGAATATTGCTTAAATGGTAAGAACATTGAGGCTAATGCAAAGGCCCTACATGCTTTAGTATCTAGCTTAGATGATGATTATTTGTCTAAGTTAACTAATCTTGACTCGGCTTTTGTAGTGTGGAATACCCTCACCTCCCTTGGCGAAAAGGATCTATACTATGCGGGGAGCGATTCGGACGTTGGGAGCGACACCTCCAACGTATGCTACATGGTCCAAGGGGATAACCCCCTTGAGGTAACTACCGAATCCGAGGATGAGGATGTTAATATGTCATATGATGAGCTAAATTCATTTTGCCAATTATTGCTTGAGAGATATGACATAATTAAAAAGGAAAATAAAAATTTGAAAAAGGATATTGCTTGCATGCATGTAGAACATGACTCTTTTAGAGATAACATTGCATGCTTGGAAAAAGATAACAAGAATTTGAAAAAGAACATTGATTGCATGCATGTAGAACATGACTCTTTTAGAAGTAACATTGCATGTTTAGAAAAAGATAATAAAATTTTGAAAAAGAATTTTGATGCCATGCTTAATGATAAAGATTTATTAGAAAATAAAATGGCATGCTTAGAAAAGGAAAATAAAGTTTTGAAAAATGAGAATGTTTCCTTATTTTCAAAATTAAATGATTTATGTGAAGGGAATACTATTTTGAAGGATAAGATTGATTTGGTGGAAAAACAAAAGGAAATCGTTTTTCAAGAAAATAAATCTTTAAAAAGAAAATTTGTTGAAAAAGAAAAGGATAATGTTTTTCAAAAGAAAAAGAAAAATGATTCTTTATCTCACCATGCTTTACATGCCACAACTAATGAGATTAAGAATTTGAAAAATAAGATAGAAAATTTGAGCTCTAATTTGAGCACATGTGCATTCAATCATTCTAAGTTGGAATCTTTGTTTCAAAAGAAACAAGTTCCCCATGCTCATGCACATACACATCATGCTCATGCTTATGTTGCACATCACGATCACAATCACACTCATAAGCATCATGATAGGGTGTACACTTGTACACATTGTGGTCGCAAAGGCCATTTAGCAAAATATTGTTTTGATAAGAAGCATAACTTATATTTTGCTATGTCTAAAGGATTTTGGGTTCCTTATAATAAAGCTAACCCCAAAGGACCCAAGAAAATATGGGTACCAAAACCCCCACCTTTTGCTTGTGATGTAGGTGAGGGCTCTCTCAAAACGTGAGAGGGATGGTACCTTGGTAGTGGATGCACTTGGACATGATGGATATACTTTTGGGTTGCATCGCTATCAAGGAGCTTTGGTGGATCAACCACCATGCTAGGAGCTTTGGAGTTGGTAACAATTTCTAAACTCCTATTTTATTTATGTACATGCTTTTATTTTCATAATATCATTCATAGCATGTTCATGTTTTAAGATTTCTATGTGCTTCATGTGGCATTTACATGCTTAAATGTAGAATGTGTCAAAACTTGCATTTATACATATATGAATAGTGAACTACAATTGACTCATATATATTTGAACTTCATGCTCATTTGTATCCACTATATGCATGTGTATAGGCTAGTTTTGATGATTTGGTCATTTATACTTGTTATGCCTATCTTTGATCTTACCTCATGTATATGTGTGTTTAATTCAAATCTAATAAATATACATGTATACCCGTGAGTCTCTAGCTTTCATGCAAATATTTGATAGACTCTTTTACAATTTTGGGATATGTATGTGTATTGTTAGATTTGTATAATTCATACATATACCATGAAGATTGTAGTTTTTAATAAAAATGATTTTGTGTTGATTTGATAACAATGATTTCTATGTGATTTGAGCTTCAATGACAACTTTCATGAAAATACTATTTACATAACCTTTGAACACTCATCTTTTATTCAAATATATTTATGAGCTTTATGGACTATGAGTGCTTGGATTTTTATGTACTTAGTCTCATTCATGAAAAACATATGATTTGACATATTTGAAGGATCTTTAACTAGTTTTCAAAAACAATTTATACTAGTTATGTATTCTTCAAATAGTTTTTGAGATTGTCACATGATTCAATTTTTCTTAAATTTAATGCTTCATGATTTGAATATTAGTTTATATGTTAGTTTTTGTCAACACTAGGATTTATACTTGAACATATCATGGGCCTCAAAAAGATCTATTAGTAAGTGTGCTTAAATGCTTATTTGAACCCTTGAAATGTACTTGTATTGCTTAGTTTTGATGATTCATACATATTCAAACTTATGTTCACCTTTTGGATTTGATTTATGATCATGTGCCTTTTATTTCATGTATATGTGTGTTTTGCCAAACCTTAAAATATACATGTATAACTCTTGAGTCTTTTGCCTTCAATGCAAATCCATTCATATAGACTCACTTGAGTTTAAGAGATATGTATGTATATTTCATGTATTGTCAAAACATACATATATCTTGACATATAGATTTTGTTTTCAATGATTTAATAAAAAAAAAAATGTGAGATAATTTTGATTTTCTAAGGAATATTGTACCTTATTGCCATTTTCATGATGCCATGTTTCACATAACAATAGTACACTCACTTCTTTTGAAACTATTTGGACTTTATGGATTAGAGTGTTTGAGTGTTTTGTGTTTCATTGCTATTTCATGAAAATCCTTAGATTTATTCCTTGATAGAAGGATTTCGTACTAGTTGTTAAACACTCTCATTTAACTAGTTCGAATTCTTCATGTGTTGTTAATGCTAAGCTTAATTCAAATCTTATTTTTCAAGCTTATGCATTAGATTTTAAAATGGTATCAATATTTTTTATTTGATATCAAAGAGAAAATTCAAAATTTGTTTTGATAAAATAGAATTAATGATTTTGTTTTGATGAGAAAAATTCAAAATTTTTGATTTGTATTGCCCCTCCTTGACTTCTTTATTTTTGACATAAAGGGGGAGAAAATTTGTTGATTTGATTTTACTTTGAACCCTTTGTTGATGATTGACAAAAAGGGGGAGAAGTATTTGTGTTTTTGTTTTGATATATATGCATGATTTCCTTACTTAAGGGGGAGAAGTATTTGTCCTTCTTACTTAAGGGGAATTACGATTTGTATTTATGCATATGTGCTTTGATTTATGCAAATAGGAATAAAAAGATTTTGATTTATGCTTGTTGCATCTCCATATTTGCATCCATATTCATGTGCTTCATGATCATATTTATTATTTATTTTGTATGCATGAATTAAGGGGGAGCTTCTTTGAAGCTTTACTTTAATCCATGCATATATAACGTCATGAGTTTTGTCATCATCAAAAAGGGGGAGATTGTTGGCCCAAAGGTCTATCACCCTAGTTTTGATGATGATCAACTCATGAAGTTATGTTTACTAATGATCTTGTGTTTAATTAGTGACAGATTCATTATCAAGATCTTAGTAGGTGTGGAGGTTCAACAAAGAATTTAAAGACAAGTTGGAAGCTAGCACCGGTTGATTCACGAGCCTATGCATCAAGAACACATCTAGAGATGAGCTCGGTGGATTGCATTTGGACCAAGTCAAGAAGATGAGAAGCCTTCAAGTGAAGACTTCAAGAAGATGAAGACTTGTGTCTAGGTATAAGATTTGTATTTTTGTTTTAGTAAAAATGTAAAGGATAGATAGTTGGTGGATTGCTCAAGTTATATCACACACACACTCTTGATAGAACTCTTTATAAGATTGCTTTTCTAAAAGAATTTTTATTTTAGAAAAAAAAGATTTTACATTACTTGGTTTTGGTGATCTATTATATGCATATCCTTTAACCAAAACAAGTTTAGTGCTTTATGTCAAAAACTAGATATTTCATCTTGATTGTGTAGTGGATCATATCCATACACACTATGCTTTAAAGTATATCTTGTTTTTGTATTTGATGAAGTTATGAAAAAAACAAGTTTTAGAAAAACATGTTGTTTTAGAAAAACGTTTTTATTATGAGCTAATATTTCCAAGTTACAAAAATAGACCAAAACATCTATAACATGTCTTGATTTTGTGCAAGCATGTTTGTCCTTCATAGTATATTGGTAAAACTATTTTTGTAGAATTTCTATGTATTTTTAGGATTTTATAAAAAGATTTTAAATCCTGTTTTCAGACCTGGACATTGGCTGACAGGCCAAGTCGGTCGACCGGACCGGTCGACCGATGTGCACAGCCTTGTGCACACTGCCAGCACAGTGGCCGGTCGACCGGGTCGGTCGACCGACCAGGAGAGCTTTTGCTCTCTGGAAATATCAGTCGACCGAGCCGGTCGACCGATAGAGAGTTTGCTCTCTGCTCCAGGAAGTCGGTCGACCGGGCCGGTCGACGGTGGCTGCAACGGTCGGATTTTTGACCGTTGCCGGTTGACCGGACCGGTCGACCGGTAGCTCTGACAGAGCCCAACGGTCAGATTTTTCTGGCCTCTATAAAAGGGGGTTTTGTCATTGTTTTGAGCCAAGATTTTTGGAGACCTTAGAGCTAGTTTTTCCCAGTCTTTCTGAAGGGTTTTTCTCCACAAAATTAGAGTCAATACTTCCAATTAAAAGGAGAGTTTTATCAAGGAGTGTAAAAGAGATTTTCTTGAGTTTTTCACCAAAGATTCTTTCCTTGCTTTCTCACACAAACACTTGAGCATCCATTGAGCTATTCATTCTATAGGAGTGTTATTGTGAGAGGATTTTAGGTGATCAAGAGTTGTGATCACCAAAGTTCATCTTTGTTCTTTGAGAAGGCGGACGGTTGTGTTCGCGGTTTGATTGAGGGTCCTAGTGAGGACTTGGTGTTGTTGGGTCCTAGTGAGGACTTGTAGCTTGAGGTGCGGCCTCGACGAGCCGGTGGGTTTGTGGTGTGTAAGGGACTAGAGAGTCCAAGGGCTTGTAGGTGTTGCGGCACCGAGGAGAGATCCGGTGGGATCTTGCATAGTGGAAATCCTTCGTGTGTCGAAGGCGGGGATGTAGAGCAAGTGTGCTCGAACCTCGAAACAACCCTTTGTGTTTGCGATTGCTCACTCTTGCTCTCTTACTCTTTTTGTCTCTATTATATCTTGCATTACTTACATTGTATTTACTTTACATGCTTGATATACCCTTGTGCATATTTGATATATACTTGCGTGGGATTGTTGCTAACACTTGTATTCAACCAAGAGAGCCAACGCGGCACCTCAACCCATTCAAGGGGAATCTAGAGGAGTTTGTCCAGAGCCTCGCAAGGGGAATTCGGCAACACTCTTGTGTTATACATAAGTGTTTAATTAAAAGAAGTTTAATTTGGTCAACTTAGTTTTAATTCCGCATTATTTGTTCATAAGTGACCATTAGATTAGCCATCACCTATTCACCCCCCCTCTAGGTGATCTTTCAATTGGTATCAGAGCGATTTCAAATTGTTGTCTGAATCTGAGACTTCCGAAAAAGAATATTCTTTTACCTTCCTCTACAGTGGGTGCTCCTCCAAAGTAAAGACAAATATTCTCCCGAAATTTGTCTTAGTCCCGCTGCTTCAATAATCCTGTGAAGGTACTGGTTAACTACGGCTCGACCGTATGGTAATTTGGTAATGCTATCCAAATACTGTGAAGGTGTGTTGTATCTTAGGAGACTAGCATCTAGTAACCCGTTAGCACTGGTGCGGGGGACGTAATTATCTTAAGGAGATTCGCTTTAAGCGTACCTCACTCCAAGTACTGTATAAGTGAATTAATTTCTTTATACAGGGGTTATACTGATATTCAGTATATTGAGACTGACTTATACCAGTCTAATTGGTGTTTAACCAAGGAAGGTAATTGAAAGGTGGTTCTTTAATTAAGAAATGTTCTATTGAACGGAAAGCCTCTCACCTGATATTAACCGACCTGGCCAATTAGATCGGTGATATTTCAGTGATATTGATTAGTTGTCAGATTGATCCTAGAACTAACATTCTTAAGACAATTATCATATTGAAGTTTCTTACTTCTGTTCTGCTTGTAATTGCAGAAAATGTCTGAGACTAATCAAGATAGCTCTAGTAAGGCACCAAACATGCAGCTACAAGATTTGATGCCTATTCCACTTCCTAACCCGAAGCCGGAGAAGACAGAAAAATTTGATGACACAGAATTCAAGAGGTGGTAACAAAAGATGCTCTTCTACTTGACCACTCTGCATCTGGCCAAATTCCTACAAGAAGATCCACCAGAATCCGGAACTGATCGGGACTCAGTCCTTGCAGTTGATGCATGGACTCAAGGTGACTTCCTTTACCGAAACTATATTTTAAATGGACTGGATGACTCTCTTTACAATGTCTACAGTCCTATCACAATGGCAAAGAAGTTATGAGCCAGTCTTGATAAGAAGTACAAGACTGAGGATGCTGGTACCAAGAAGTTCGATGCTGGTACCAAGAAGTTCATCGTAGGACGATTTCTGGAGTACAAGATGGTGAACAATAAGACTGTGATCAGTCAGGTGCAAGAGTTTCAACTTATCTTGCACGAAATAGAGGCAAAGGTATGATTCTACCAGAAACGTTTAAGGTTGCTACTATCGTAGAGAAACTCCCACCTGCGTGGAGAGATTTCAAGAACTACCTGAAGCACAAGCGAAAGGAGCTGAAGTTGGAAGATCTTATTGTGAGGCTTCGAATTGAAGAGAACAACAGAAAGTCCGAGAAAAGGAGCAGTAAGAACTCCTATGAAGCTAAGGCCAATGTGATCGAAGACTCAAAGGGGAAAGCGTCTACTTCCAAAGGCTTAAAGCGGAAGAAGACTTCCCAGAGTTACAAAGGCAAGGTCCAAGAAGGCAAGAACATGCGCTTCAAGGGAACCTGCTACATCTGCAACAAAGAAGGGCATAAGGCGAATGAATGTCGCAGCCGTCTCAAAAAGAACAAGAAGAACCATCCACAGGCAAACTTGACCGACCATGCGTCGCCAAGCCTTTCAGCTGTGGTGTCAGAAGTGAATCTGACAACCAATAATAAGGATTGGTGGGTAAACACTGGGGCTACTCGGCACATCTGCTCTGAGAAATTATTATTCTCTGAATATCAAAAACTAGAGCAAGATGAGCAACTATTCATGGGAAACTCAGCCATCTCCAAGGTTGAAGGAAAAGGCAAGGTCATCCTGAAGTGGACATCTGGGAAAGAGCTTACTCTAAACGATGTGCTACATGTTCCAGATATCCGCAAGAATCTGATCTCTAGATCAATACTTAGTAAGAAAGGATTTAGAATGGTTTTTGAATCAGATAAATTTGTACTTACTAAGGGAGGGATGTATGTGGAAAGGGTTATCTTGTTGACGGACTTTTTAAAGCCAATGTTGCAGTGGTAGATAAAAAATCTGTGTATTTGTACCCGAAGCTTATAAATAAAGGAAAATCTTCTATTTATTTGCTTGAATCTCCTACTTTATGGCATGTTAGTAAGGGCATGTAAATTATAAGTCATTAAAAAACTTGTCTAATCTAGGATATATTCCTAAACTCAACTTGGAAGAAATTCGCAAGTGTGAGATTTGTGTTGAGGCCAAGTTAGCGAAAAATTCATTTCACTCAATTGATCGAAATACAGAACCTTTAGGGTTAATTCATAGCGATCTGTGTGACTTGAAGTTTATATCAACTAGAGGCGGGAAAAAGTATTTTATTACTTTTATTGATGACTGTACAAGATACTGTTATGCGTATCTTTTAAACAGTAAGGATGAGGCATTGAATATGTTTATAACATATAAAGCCGAAGTTGAGAATCAACTCAACAAGAATATCAAGATTCTAAAATGTGATAGAGGCGGAGAATATGAATCAAATGATTTTAGTGAGTTATATGCTAAATTTGGTATAATCTATCAAACAGCAGCACCATATACTCCTCAACAAAATGGAATTGCTGAACAGAAGAACAGAACTTTGAAGGAGATGGTCAATTTCATGCTCGTAAGTTCTGGAGCTCCGCAAAACTTGTGGGGGGAAGCTCTGTTAACTACAAATTATATTCTAAACAGAATACCCCACAAGAAACTTGGTCTTATACCATTTGAGTTATGACATGAAAGGACACCTTCCTACCATTACCTCAAAATGTGGGGGTGCCTTGCAAAGGTGCTAGCACCATTTCCTAAAAAGACTAAGTTGGGAGCAAAAACTATGGACTGCATATTCATAGGCTATGCCTTGAATAGTAGTGCCTACAGATTTCTAGTTCATAAATCAGAAATACCAGATATTCATGTAAACATGATTATCGAATCTAAAGATGCTGTGTTCTTTGAAGACATCTTTCCATACAAACGGAAAACAGATAAGACTTCTGGGAAAAGAACACATGAGATGGTATTCAGGGATGAAAGCCCCGAGGAACCGATTGTTAATGCGAAAATTGAACCAAGAAGAAGTCAGATATCTAGAATATCAAAATCTTTTGGTCCAGATTTCATAGCATATGCTATTGAAAGTGAGCCTCAAACATTTAAAGAGGCTATGTTTACCCCAGAAGCACAAATGTGGAAAGAAGCTATAAATAGCAAAATAGAATCCATACTAAGTAATCATACTTGGGAATTGGCAAACTTGCCTCCTGGCAGTAAACCAATTGGGTGTAAGTGAATTTTCAAAAGAAAATTAAAACCCGATGGATCTATCGATAAGTACAAGGCTAGATTAGTAGTCAAGGGTTATCGACAAAAGGAAGGACTTGACTACTTCGATACTTATTCACCAGTAACAAGATTAATCTCCATTCGGATGTTGATTGCAATTGCAGTATTGCATAACTTAGATATCCATGAAATGGATGTCAAGACTGCATTCTTAAATGGTGAATTAAATGAAGAAATATATATGGAGCAACCTGAAGGATTTATAGTCAAGGGTCAAGAACACAAACTGTGTAAATTGGTAAAATCCTCATACGGTCTAAAGCATGCTCCAAAATAATGGCATGAGAAATTTGATAGTGTCATGATCAAAGATGGATTCACTATCAATGAATGCGATAAGTGTGTTTACACTAAAATAGTTGAAAATGCATGTATCATTGTTTGTCTTTATGTAGACGACATGTTGATACTTGGGACTAATATTAAATTATTAAGTCCATTAAGACAATGTTATCCAACAGTTTTGATATGAAGGATCTGGGGGTTGCTGATGTAATTTTAGGAATTAAAATCACCAGAACACCAGATGGAATCAGTCTATCTCAATCTCACTACGTGGAGAAGATGATAGAAAGATTCAAGGATCATGAGATAAAAGAGAATACTAATCCTTTTCTCTCACACATCTACCTTCATAAGAATACAGGAACTGGAATATGCCAGTTGGAGCATTCTCAGATTATCGGAAGTCTAAAGTATTTGATGAATTCCACTAGACCCGATATTGCTTACGCTGTAAGCAAGTTAAGCAGATACACTAGTAACCCTAGTGATGAACATTGGACTGCTCTGCTACGAGTATTGGGTTACGTATTACATACCAAGGAATATACCTTGAGATATGGACAGTATCCACCTGTACTTGAAGGATACAGTGATGCTAATTGGATTGCAGATTCTGAGGAATCAAAATCAACTAGCGGATACGTATTTACTTTAGGAGGAGCAGCAGTATCTTGGAAATCTTCTAAACAAATATGTATTGTCCGTTCCACTATGGAATCAGAATTCATAGCCTTAGATAAGGCTGGAGAAGAAGCAGAATGGCTTCGACAATTTTTGAAAGATATACCATTGTGGGAAAAGCCAGTGCCCGCTATATGCATACACTGCGATAATCAAGGCACAACATGTTATATACAACAGTAAGTCTAGACATATTCATCGTAGACATAATACTGTTAAGCAGTTGCTCTCAAATGGAATTATCTCTATTGACTTTGTCTCGTCAAAAGATAATTTAGCGGATCCTCTTACTAAAGGTTTAAGTGGAGAGCGTATAAACTGCGCATCGAGGGGAATGGGTCTAAAAGCCTAACCTTACCGAGTCAGCTTAATGGAAAGCTCACTTAGCGACTGGAGACCCATGGACTAAGTTCAAGAGGAAAAACTAGTTATGATTGAGTCAGCAAGTAAGCACTTAGGAGCTTGACTCCAATCCATTCCTAAGGTGCACATAAGTGCTTTCTATAAGTGGATTAAGGATAAGACTAACGCTTTTAATGATGCCTATATCTTGTTACTAAACAAGTGGAGTAGAGTAGACTACTCTTAATAGGACGATCACCTATGTGAGTATAGAGTTGGGTCAACTCTTTAGGAATTTTCTGTGGAGGCTGTTATTCCCTAAAGATACTCTCTGAAATTAAGAATGTCCAGGGCCAAAATGGACACAACTGAGAACCAAAGTTGATTTGGAAAGTTACTGTGTGAAGCTTGTTGACTTGGCTTACACTAACGGCTAATAGTTCAAGACCTAGTTCACTGATTAGCCAGTAAGTCTGATAAAACTTTCGCTATGGAAGGTTCAAGACCTAGTTCACCTATCCTGATGCAGTTTCTTTTCTAAAGTACCTTTCACAATAGAGTCAGTCTCTTTGTGTGTCAATTACTTGAATCTCCATTCATTGTGGGAGATTATTGGGAATATGAAGAATATATGTGAATCTTTGAATTGAATTACGACGAGATCCATTGATCGAATCAATTGGGTGATGGTTGGAGTGTGTTCTCCTTCCATTGGGGATAAACGTGGTATATTCACATGTTCAATTCCGACTTCGAATGAATGAGATATTCAAGTCTAAAGTTTGCCAAATTCAAAGCCAAAATGGGACTAAAGGTAGCTAAAGGCATTTAGTCCCACATTGGCCATGGGATGGAAGTTTGAAGTGTTTAAATAGAGAAAAATGGGAACAAAGGGCGTGCCCTTTGGATACTTGGAGTTTTCGCGCGCGATTGGGAGAAAACCATGCCTGCATATGCGCACGCACGCGCCCGCCGCTGGCGGAGGCGGCCTGCCGGCGCCGGGCTCGGGCTCGGGGTCGGGCACGGGCCAGGCTCGGGTTCGGGTTCCCTACCCGGTCCGGTTCTTTTTGAACCGGGTCTCACGGGTATGGGTCACGCGGATCATACCCGCTCCGCCTCCGAATCCGAATCGCCCAGTTCAACGGTTGTCTGACCGTCGCGGCAGTTGGGCGGTTGGACGATTGTTGCGGTTGAAACGAACCGTTGCAACGTTTCAGACCGAACCGTTGCAACTGTTCAGTTGGGTTCGAACCAAAATGCCCCTCCCGGAGCGCTATAAATAGCGCTCCGCTTCTCTCAATCAGAACACACCAACATCAGAACAATCTCTGCGTTCTGAAGTGACTTCTTCTTCTTCTCTCTCTGTCTTGAAGTGACTTTCAAACAGGAAGTGGGAAATCTGCAACTCGATTTTCAAAGCAAGTGGGAATTCTGTAACTCAGATTCTGAAGCAACTTTCAAGAAATTCTGCAAAATTCGTTCTGAAAGAGGGCTCAGAAAATTTAACAGATTCTTTAGTAGAATTTGTTGGCCCAAAGGCCTATCACCCTAGTTTTGATGATGATCAACTCATGAAGTTATGTTTACTAATGATCTTGTGTTTAATTAGTGACAGACTCATTATCAAGATCTTAGTAGGTGCATAGCTCAATAAAGGATAAAATGTCAAGATTTGGAGCTAGCACGGTATGATCCAAGGAGCTTTGGATCAAGCTTGGACCAAGTCAAGAAGATGAGAAGCCTTCAAGTGAAGACTTCAAGAAGATGAAGACTTGTGTCTAGGTATAGATTTTGTTTTTTGTTTTTAGATAAAATGTAAAGGATAGATAGTTGGTGGATTGCTCAAGTATTTATCACACACACACTCTTGATTTACTTGTCTTTTCATAAAAGAATTTTCAGATTTAGAAAAGACTTTCTTTTTGGAAAAACATAGTTTTGGTTTTTGGTATTCAAAGTTATATGTTTCAACCAAAACCTTATTTAGAACCTAATGTCAAAAATATAGATATTTCATCTTGATTGTGTAGTGGATCATATCCATACACACTATGCTTTAAAAGTATATCTTGTTTTTGTATTTGATGAAGATTTGAAAAAACATGTTTTGGAAAAATATTGTTTTGGAAAAACAGTTTTTATCATGAGCCAAATATTTCCAAGTTACAAAAATAGTCCAATCTTTTATAACATGCCTTGATTTTGTGCAAGCATGTTTGTATATCAAAGTATATTGGTAAAACTATTTTTGTAGATTTTTAAGTATTTTATGGGATTTTATTTGAGCCAAAAAGACAAACTTTTTAATCCCAGAAAATTTGTTTCAGGCTTCAGCTACTCGACTTATACTAGCTTATAAGTCGACTAACCCTGAAGTCGGTCGACCGGGTCGGTCGACCGACGTGCACGGACGTGCACGTTTGATCTGGCTATATGCCGGGCGACCGGGGCGGTCGACCGGAATTCAGAGACTTGCTCTCTGTTTTTTTGGGTCGACCGGGTCGGTCGACCGGTGGCTCCAACGGTCAGATTTTTGACCGTTAGCGGTCGACCGGCAGCTCTGACAGATCCCAACGGCTATATTTTTCTGGCCTATAAATTGGGGGGTCTTGTCATTGTTTTGAGCCAAGATTTTGGAGACCTTTAGAGCCAGTTTTTCCCATTCTTTCAGAAGAGTTTTTCTCCACAAAATAGAGTGCTAATACTTCCAATCAAAAGGGAAGATTTTATAAGAGTGCTAAAAGTGATTTCTTGAGTTTTTCACCATAGCTTTCATCCTTGTTTTCTCACACAACACTTGAGCTTTTATATCTACCCTATAGGGAGTGTTATTGTGAGAGGATTTTAGGTGATCAAGAGTTGTGATCACCAAAGTTCTACTTTGTTCCTTTGAGGAGGCGGACTGTGTGTCCGCGTTGTTTTGAGTTCGGGTGCGGACTCGGTTGATTGAGGTGCGGCCTCGGCGAGCCGGTGGGCTTGCGGTGTGTAAGGGACTAGAGAGTCCGAGGGCTTATAGGTGTTGCGGCACCGAGGAGAGATCCATTGGGATCTTGCATAGTGGAAATCCTTCGTGTGTCGAAGGCGGGGATGTAGAGCAAGTGTGCTCGAACCTCGAAACAAATCCTTTGTGTTTGCGATTGCCTTTTCTCTCTCTCACTCTTTGTCTCTTGTTATATCTTGCATTACTTATCTTATCTTTACCTTTATATGCATGATATATTCCTTGTGCTCATATTGATATACTTGCTTGGGATTGTTGACTAACACTTGTATTCAACCAAGAGAGCCAACGCGGCACCTCAACCCATTCAAGGGGAATCTAGAGGAGTTTGTCCAGAGCCCTTCACGGGGAATTCGGCAACACTCTTTGGTTATACGTGGTGTTTAGTGTAAGAAGTTTAATTACATCATAATTGTTTTTAGCTTCCGCATTATTTGGCATTAAGTGACCATTAGATTAGCCATCACCTATTCACCCCCTCTCTAGGTGAACTTACAATTGGTATCAGAGCTTGGTACTCTGATTTGGTTTAACAACCTAGAGTTAAAGATCCTCATTTTTAGGCTAATCACATATTTTGTACACACACCATGGACTTCATGTCACCACCCATGTTTGATATTCTTAACATCCAAATTTGGAAGGTTAAGATGTTATTGTACCTCAAGGCCTTAGGCATTCATGTTCATCTTGCTACTACTAAAGATTCATATGTTAATAATAGCAAGACTTTGAGGCTAATGCTAAAGCCATTCATGCTATCAAGTCAACCCTAAATGATGATTATTTATCTAGGGTTTCTAATGTTGAATCGGCTTTTGTAGCTTGAAACATCATCACCTCTCTTGGCGAAAAGGATCTATATTATGCCGGGAGAGATTCGGACGTTGGAAGCAACACCTCCAACGTGTGCTACATGGTCCAAGGGGATAACTCCCTTGAGGTAAACACCGAATCCGAGCTAGATGATGAAGACATGTCATATGATGAGCTCACTACATTTTGCAAATTATTGCTTGAAAAATATGACATGATTAGAAAAGAAAATAAAATTTGAAAAAGAAATTTGATTGCATGCATAAAGAACATGATTCATTTAGGAATAACTTTGCATGCTTAGAAAAGGATAAAGATTTAAAAAATGAGAATGTTTTCTTACTTTCTAAATTAAATAATCTTTGTGAAGGAAACACTATTTTGAAAAATAAAGTTGATTTGGTGGAAAAACAAAAGGAAGTTGTTTTTCAAGAAAATAAGTCTTTGAAAAGAAAGATTTGTGAAAAGGAAAAAGAACTTGTTTCGAAAAAGAAAAAGAAAAATGATTCTATATCTCACCATGCTTTACATACCACCACTAGTGAGATAAATGTTTTGAAAAATAAAATTGATAATTTGAGTTCAACTTTGAACTCTTGTGCATTTAACCACAATAGATTGGAGTCCATGTTTTCTAAGAAACAAACTCCACATGTTCATGCACATCCATATCATGCTTATATTGCACACCATGATCACACTCCTACACATAAGCATACTAAGGTGTACATATGTACACATTGTGGCCGCAAAGGCCATTTAGCAAAATATTGTTATGATAGATTAGATCATTTTAATTTTGCTAAGAATAAAAATTTTTGGGTTCCTTACAAGACTAACCCCAAAGGACCCAAGAAAATTTGGGTACCAAAACCCCCACCTTTTGCTTTTGATGTAGGTGAGGGCTCTCACAAGACGTGAGATGATTGGTGCCTTGGTAGTGGATGCACTTGGACATGATGGACATACTTTTGGGATGCATCACTATCAAGAAGTTTTGGTGGGATGACCACCATGTTTGGAGCTTTGGAGTTGGTAACAATCTCAAACTCCCATTTTATTTTTGTACATGCTAGTTTATTTATAATATTTATAGCATGTTCATGTTTTATGTATCTTTGTGCTTCATGTGGTAATAACATGCTTAGATGTAGTTTTTATCAAAACTTGTATTATACATGTACAAATAGTGAGTTACACGTGACTTATATATGTTTGCACTTCATGCTCATTTGTACCCACTTTATGCACATGTATAGGCTAGTTTTGATGATTCTTTCATTTATACATATTTTACCAATTTTCATGTTTTTACTTCATGTATATGTATCTTTTATTCAAATCTAATAAATATACATGTATATCCATTTTGAGTCTCTTGCCTTCATGCAAATACTATTAATAGACTCTTTTATGTTTGGGATATGTATGTGTATTGTTAGAATTGGATAAATCATACATATGCCTAGAAGTGTTTTTTTTGAAAAATAAATTTTCATAAAATGTTATTCATTCTTTTTGAGCTTCAATGACTATTTTCATAAAAATGCTACTTACATGATCGTTTAACACTCACACTTTTGTTAAAATCATTTTTGAGCCTTATAGACCATGAGTGCTTAAACTTTTGTGTGTTTAATTATGTTTATGAAAAACATGAGATTTGACATATTTGAAGGATCTTTAACTAGTTTCTCAAAAACTATTTATACTAGTTATTTATTCTTCAAACAGTTTTTGAGATTGACACATGATTCTATTTTTCTCAAAATTTATTTGATGCTTCATGTATTGAATATTAGTTTAAATGTTAGTTTCTATCAACACTAGGATTTATACTTGAACATATTTTAGGCCACAAATAAATCTATTTATATTTGTGCTTGAATGCTTATTTGAACCCATGAAATGTGCTTGTATTGCTTGGTTTTGATGATACATACATCTTTAAACTTGTATTCTCACTTTTTGGATTTGATTTATGATCATGTGTTTTCATTTCATGTATATGTGTATTTTGCCAAACTTTAAGATATACATGTATACCTCTTGAGTCATTTGCCTTTAATGCAAATCTATTTATATTGACTCAATTGTGTTTAAGAGATATGTATGTATACTTATTGTGTTGTCAAAACATACATATATCTTGAAATATAAATTTTGTTTTTAATAAAAAAAATGTGTGATGATTTTCATGTCTTCATAATTTAAAGGAATATTGAGATTAATTGACATTTTTTTGCTTTATTCCTTACTTGAGGATTCCGTACTAGTTTTTAAAATATTTTCATATTAACTAGTGCAAATTCTTCATATGGTAGAGTATATGATAAGCTTACTCTTCAATTGGTATTATTGGATCATTTCAATTGGTATCAATATGATTATTTTTGTATATACTCACATTTTGATTATATGTATGAATGCTTTCAAATTCAAATTATATCAATTTCTATTGGTATTCTCTTTTCATACATATATGTGTTATTTGTGCTTAGTTAAAATTGTCTTACATATTTAAAGCACAAAAGTTATTATATGCTAAAGCTTAATTCATCTTTCAATTGGTAATTCTTAAAGCTTATACAATATGTTTTCAAGATTGATATCAAAATTAAAAAAAAATATGTTGATTTGATATCTCAAAATGTGGTTATTGAGAAAAGTTCAAAATTTTGTTTTGTTAAAGAAAAATTCAAAATTTTTGATTTGTATTTCCTATATGCAAGGAGTGCTTAACATCTCTCTTACATATAGATTCATGTTGAGTATATTATAAATTGAGGAGCTTGACAACTCTTCTTTATATGATATACGTGTGTAGGGGGAGCTTCACACCTCCTCTTATGCATTACATAATATGTGTTATATGAGTTAGGGCTTGTCATCCCTTCTTCATGTAATGCATATGTGTAGGAAAGCTAACTTAGCGTCTTCCTCTTCATGAATGTATATCGCATATAAATCCTTATTGATTGATCTGTATTACCCTTCTTGATCTCTTTGTTTTTGACAAAAAGGGGGAGTACAATTTGTTTGTTTTGATTTTACTTTGAACCCTTTGTTGATGAGTGACAAAAAGGGGGAGAAGTATTTGAGTATATATGCATGTTTATTGCTTAAGGGGGAGAAGTATTTGTCTTTTGTCTTCCTTATTATTTATGCATATAAGTTTTGTTTTGCAAATAGGAGAAAAAGATTTATTTTGTTTTATCTCCATACAATTGCATACATGTTTATGAGCTTTATTGTCATATCTTATTATTTATTGTTATATGCATGAGTTAAGGGGGAGCTTCTTTGAAGCTTTACTTTAATCCATGCATATATAACTTCATGAGTTTTGTCATCATCAAAAAGGGGGAGATTGTTGGCCCAAAGGCCTATCACCCTAGTTTTGATGATGATCAACTCATGAAGTTATGTTTACTAATGATCTTGTGTTTAATTAGTGACAGACTCATTATCAAGATCTTAGTAGGTGCATAGCTCAACAAAGGATAAAATGTCAAGATTTGGAGCTAGCACGGTATGATCTAAGGAGCTTTTGGATCAAGCTTGGACCAAGTCAAGAAGATGAGAAGCCTTCAAGTGAAGACTTCAAGAAGATGAAGACTTGTGTCTAGGTATAAGATTTTGTTTTTGTTTTTAGATAAAATGTAAAGGATAGATAGTTGGTGGATTGCTCAAGTATTTATCACACACACACTCTTGATTTACTTGTCTTTTCATAAAAGAATTTTCAGATTTAGAAAAGACTTTCTTTTTGGAAAAACATAGTTTTGGTTTTTGGTATTCAAAGTTATATGTTTCAACCAAAACCTTATTTAGAGCCTAATGTCAAAAACATAGATATTTCATCTTGATTGTGTAGTGGATCATATCCATACACACTATGCTTTAAAAGTATATCTTGTTTTTGTATTTGATGAAGATTTGGAAAAACATGTTTTGGAAAAATATTGTTTTGGAAAAACAGTTTTTATCATGAGCCAAATATTTTCAAGTTACAAAAATAGTCCAATCTTTTATAACATGCCTTGATTTTGTGCAAGCATGTTTGTATATCAAAGTATATTGGTAAAACTATTTTTGTAGATTTTTAAGTATTTTATGGGATTTTATATGAGCCAAAAAGACAAACTTTTAATCCCAGAAAATTTGTTTCAGGCTTCAGCTAGTCGACTTATACTAGCTTATAAGTCGACTAACCCTGAAGTCAGTCGACCGGGTCGGTCGACCGACGTGCACGGACGTGCACGTTTGATCTGGCTATGTGCCGGGCGACCGGGGCGGTCGATCGGAATTCAGAGACTTGCTCTCTATTTTTCTGGGTCGACCGGGTCGGTCGACCGGTGGCTCCAACGGTCGGATTTTTGACCGTTGGCGGTCGACCGGGCCGGTCGACCGGCAGCTCTGACAGATCCCAACGGCTATATTTTTCTGGCCTATAAATTGGGGGGTCTTGTCATTGTTTTGAGCCAAGATTTTGGAGACCTTTAGAGCCAGTTTTTCCTATTCTTTCAGAAGAGTTTTTCTCCACAAAATAGAGTGCTAATACTTCCAATCAAAAGGAAAGATTTTATAAGAGTGCTAAAAGTGATTTCTTGAGTTTTTCACCATAGCTTTCATCCTTGTTTTCTCACACAACACTTGAGCTTTCCATTGCTATATCTACCCTATAGGGAGTGTTATTGTGAGAGGATTTTAGGTGATCAAGAGTTGTGATCACCAAAGTTCTACTTTGTTCCTTTGAGGAGGCGGACGTGTGTGTCCGCGTTGTTTTGAGTTCGGGTGCAGACTCGGTTGATTGAGTTGCGGCCTCGGCGAGCCGGTGGGCTTGCGGTGTGTAAGGGACTAGAGAGTCCGAGGGCTTGTAGGTGTTGCGGCACTGAGAAGAGATCCATTGGGATCTTGCATAGTGGAAATCCTTCGTGTGTCGAAGGCGGGGATGTAGAGCAAGTGTGCTCGAACCTCGAAACAAACCCTTTGTGTTTGCGATTGCCTTTTCTCTCTCTCTCACTCTTTGTCTCTTGTTATATCTTGCATTACTTATCTTATCTTTACCTTTATATGCATGATATATTCCTTGTGCTCATATTGATATACTTGCTTGGGATTGTTGACTAACACTTGTATTCAACCAAGAGAGCCAACGCGGCACCTCAACCCATTCAAGGGGAATCTAGAGGAGTTTGTCCAGAGCCCTTCACGGGGAATTCGGCAACACTCTTTGGTTATACGTGGGGTTTAGTGTAAGAAGTTTAATTAGGTCATAATTGTTTTTAGCTTCCGCATTATTTGGCATTAAGTGACCATTAGATTAGCCATCACCTATTCACCCCCCTCTAGGTGAACTTACAGAATTGTTGTCTGAATCTGGGACTTCCGAAGAAGAATATTCTTCTACCTTCCTCTACAGTGGGTGCTCCTCCAAAGTAAAGACAAATATTCTCCCGAAATTTGTCTTAGTCTCGCTGCTTCAATAATCCTGTGAAGGTACTGGTTAACTACAGTTCGACCGTACGGTAATTTGGTAGTGCTATCCAAATACCGTGATGGAGTGTTGTATCTTGGGAGACTAGCGTCCAGTAACTCGTTAGCACCGGTGCGGGGGACGTACTTGTCTTAAGGAGATTCGCTTTAAGAGTACCTCACTCCAAGTACCGTATAAGTGAATTAATTTCTTTATACAGGGGTTATACTGATATTCAGTATATTGAGACTGACTTATATCAGTCTAATTGGTGTTTAACCAAGGAAGGTAATTGAAAGGTGGTTCTTTAATTAAGGAACGTTCTATTGAATGAAAAATCTCCCACCTGATATTAACCAACCTGGCCAATTAGATCGGTGATATTTCAGTGATATTGATTAGTTGTCAGATTGATCCTAAAACCAACAAATATAATGAGAACAAGCAGAAGGATCCATGTCAAAGTAAAATGTTTGTTCTCGAAGTTTAGAAGAGAAAGTAGTAGAGAGGCTGAAGCGATTCAGTCGTCCTATTGCCTCCACCAAACAAAAATGTAACATTTGAAATAGAAAATGGGAGGAATTGCAAAGGACCCTAAAGGAAGAAGCCAAATGTCAAAAGATAAAACGAAAGCCAAGAAAGAAAAGCACCAATAGAAGCGGCCAATGCAAACAATTAGAGAGGTTGCGGGGTAGTCCTTCTTTAGACTCCTCTTTCATTAATAAAATTTTAATTTAATTCTAAGAAAATTTCATGGTATAAATTGCATATAATAACTATAGAAGCATTCTGATAGGAGCGACGAGACTGCCATGAAAGCATACGAGTGTTTAGTCCGTAGCATACTGTGGAGAAAAATTCTCGAGAAATTTCTTCACATCACGAATTGAAAGTGAGTAGACAAGTGAAAACAATTGCAAACAACAAAATCCGAAAGGAAAAAAACCACATGGGAGAGGGAGAGAATTCACAATAATGTTAGAGGATTACAAGGAATTCTATGCTGTGATGTTGCGATTACAATCTCTAGGGTTTGATGTAGTTATTAGAATCCAACCTCTTTCTTAATGGAGATGGAGGTGTATTTATACCCGCCTGAGCTGTCATTATGGGAGTGGATATTTTGGGTCTACATAACTGAATAATTTGCACTTTATGATTTCCTTATAACCGTCCAGATTTGCGCTGCTTGATTGTTGGGATAATCATGCAGAGATATCCGTCACTATTCATAATAATCTACATTAATATAGGGTATTATAACGTTTAGAATGTGCGGTTATCTAGCGGCATAACTGGATCCGTGAATCTCGGGGATCATGTTGTCTAGCTATGAGTAGCGCAGGAGTAGCACGCTTCGGAGGGTCATCATGTCGGAGCCTTGGACGGATCCGGGAAGGATCCTTGCATCGGTTATTGGTGTCCTGAGAGTCAAACATCTCCGGTTGAGTAATGGACCCAGGTGAGTGTTGTCTGGTTAGATGTAGGTCCGAGACTATTAGAAATTTAGGCTCGAACAAATAGTCCCACATCGGCTAGACATGTGGATGATCTTGAGTTTATAAGAATTTGGGCTTCTCCACCTAACATATTAGTCTTTTGGGATGGCGCCTCGAGTCCTGACAAATGGTATCAGAGCTACACCCCGAACTTAGTCATGTGTGTGGGTGATGTTCGATTCTCCCAAGGCGCAGCGAAAGTCGTAGTGGGCCCATGTTAAGCTGGATCTATAAAGGTTGATCTCTCGAGGGGAGGTAATCATACTCCAGGTGTTCATATAAGACGTGTTATCTCCAACGCAGTGAAGAGGAGTGCTCCAAGGTACTTCATGTAAGACGTGTTTTTACCCAACGCAGTGAAGAGGAGTGATCTCTATTGAGCACATGATCTTCTCTGATGAGGAGTGATCTCGATTGAGCACATGATCTTCTCTGATGAGGAGTGAGGAAGATCGGCTTGCAGGGAGGCCCAGACTCTTTGTTTGAGAGGGAGATAAAACCTGTTCGATTCCCAAGGGGTAAAAAGGTACAATAAAGTCCCTATAGAGCTAGTTGAGCTCTCGAGATTGGCAGCAAGAGTCCTACTTTACGTAAGACATGTCCTGCAAACGCGGTGAAGAGGAGAGGCTACAAGTTGTGCTTCATGTAAGGTATGCGATCACTAACAAAGTGAAGAGGATCTCGATGGAGCATATGTCTTCCAGGTGTGAAGATGATCTTCCAGGTGTGAAAATGAGCTTACAGGGAGACTCTTCGTTCGAGGGGGATTGTTGAAAATTTGGGTCGAACAAATAGTCCAACATCGGGTAGACATGGGGATGATCTTAGTTTATTAAGGATTTGGGCTAGTCCACCTAACAAACTAACCTTTTGGGATGGTGCCCTGAGCCCTTACAGGAATGAGGCCCGAGGCTTTTTTCTTGTCCCATGTGTTCGATCCTTTCTTCCTGACCATGTTAGGATTGTATGTGAGCTGTGCCTGCTGGCAGTGAAGCGATGCCCCCAGGAGATGGGACATGTGTCACGATCTTGATGAGAGTCAAAATCTGACAACTACAGATACCCTTTTGCTTCCTCCTTCCCGGAGTCTCCGAGTGAAAAGGAGGGGAGAAGACTAATCCCATCCTCTGGCATGACCTTTCATCGAGTATTCTGAGCATCTCTTATGCTTTGTGGGTGAATAATCAGAGCATCTTCTTGTACTTTGAGGTGAATAGCTGGAGAGCATTTGAGGGAGATCGGTTGGGGTTTCTTTCCGTACTCATGCATTTGTCTGATTGTTTGATCCAAGTGAGTGAGAGTTAGGATGCAGAGTCAACAATTGTTAGAGTGACTTGATAGTTATTGGAGTCCCATCCTCTGACGTGACCCTTCACCGAGTAGTCAGAGCGTCTTCTTGTACTTCGAGAGAGTGAGAGTTAGGAGACGGAATCGACAATTATCGGAGTGACCTGATAGCTGTCAGACTTGCCCCTGGGGTGATTCATTTTAATGTCTCCACAGTGCCTTTTAGTCATCAGGGTGAGAGTCTGATGTAAGTTGCAAGAGGTAACCATTAGGGTGAGAACCCGATATAGGCTGTCAGAGCCATCAGGCGGGCTTCCACCTTTCAAGAGTGACTCCGTATAGGTTTAGCCATCAGGGTGAGGACTCGATATACGCTGTAAGAGTGACCATCAGGAGCGCTTTCATCATTCATGAGCGACTCCGTATTAGTCTGAGCCATTAGGGTGAGACTGGATATGGGCTGTAAGAGCGGCCATCAGGGGCGTTTTTTCTCATTCAGGAGTGACTCCGTATAGGTCTGAGCCGTCAAGGTGAGGATCCGATATAGGCTGTAAGAGCAACCACTAGGAGCGCTTCTGTCATTCAGAAGTGACTTTGTATATGTTTAAGCCATCAGAGTGATGACCTGATATAGGTTGTAAGTGCGACCAACAGGAGCACTTTGGTTATTCAGGAGTAACTCTGAATAAGTCTGAGTGGTCAAGGTGAGGATCTGATATAGGCTTTAAGAGCGACCGTCTGGAGTACTTTCATCATTCAGGAGTGACTCCATATAGATCTGATCCGTCAGGGTGAGGACCCAATATAGGCTGTAAGCGACCATCAGGAGCGCTTCCGTCATTTAGAAGTGACTCTGTATAGGTCTAGCCATTAGGATGAGGACCCAATATAGGCTATTGGAGTGTCCATCAGGAACGCTTTTGTCTTTCATGAAGCTTCTATGTAGGTCTAGCCGTAAAGGTGAGGACCCGATATAGGCTGTCGGAGTGACCGTCAGGAGCGCTTTCGTCTTTTAGGAAAGCTTCCGTGTAGGTCTAGTCATCAAGGTGAGAACTCGATGTAGGCTGTCAAAAGGACTATCATGAGCATTTTGGTCTTTCAGGAGAGCATACATGTAGGTCTAGCTGTCAGGGTGAGGACCCGATATAGGTTGTTAAAGTGACCATCAGGAGCGCTTTCATTTTTCCGAAAAGCCTCCATGTGGTCTATTCTTCAAGGTAAAGACCCAATATAGGCTGTCGGAATGAACATCAGGAGCGCTTCTATCTTTCAAGAGAGCCTCCATGTAGGTCTAGCCATCAGGGTGAGGACCCGATATAGGCTGTCGGAGTGACCGTCAAGAGTGTTTTCGTCTTCCAGAAGAGACTCTGTGTAGAACTAGTCATCATGATGAGAAACCGATATAGGCTATCGAAGTAACCATGAGGAGCTTTTTTGTCTTTTAGGAAAGCCTCAGTGTAAGTCCAATCGTCAGGGCGAGGACTCGATATAGGCTGTCAGAGTGATCGTCAGAGCACTTTTGTCTTTCATGAGAGCCTCCGTATAGGCCTTGCATGATTATGCGTGGGCTTGTTTACTAATTTAACGTCTTGATTTTGGTCTTCTTCGGGGGAATAGTGTGTGGTTTCTGTTTCTCCCCTCCAGTCTCTCGTTTGGGAGAGCGACTAATTTCACCCCGGGTAGTATCCTTGATCTGTATGTATTTCTAAGCCTGAGAGAGGATGTCCTTCAACTTGGTGACTTCATGCTTCACCAAGTGTCTGTAGAAGGAGTGGGAGACTTGCAACCCACTGATGAACGTAGTATCATTGCAGATATACATCTAGGCCATTTGGCTTTAGAAATAACTGACATAATGTTTGAGGCTCTCTCCAAGCTTCATCTTGGTCATGAGGAGGTGGTTATTGTTCTTCTTAAGTTAATGATAAAAGTTTAGAGATATAGCACGTGTAATCCAACTAAAATTTGATTGCTGAAAGAATAAGATTACCTATTGAGAAGCTACGTTCTCAGATACACGTGTGGTTTTGTTATGTTCTTTACTATAGTTTATTCCATTTCTCGTCACTGACTGAGATTGGTTTGTTGCTGTTGCTGTCATCTATAGGTTAACTCTCGAAATTGGACCATGCACGAACTGTGCACTTGAGAACTTGGCTCGCTGGACGGCGTTGGCGTGCACAAATTGAGTTGACTGAACTCGAGTGTGGTCGAGTAGACATGATCAAGGCCTAGACTAATGCAGGATGGGTAGTTAGGAAACAACAGTGGATAAGGATGATGGCTGGTTTGTAGTCGGAAGAAGGTGGAGATTGGGGTAGCAGTTGTCAATGTCATTGTGGTTGTGGCAACAGTATTGCGGGCCTGTTGTGTCCTCAAGGTGACTGTCTGTATAGTAACAAAGAAGTAACAAGGGAGGACTCGGCAGAGGAGGACAAGCGAGTGGAGATGAAGTGGTGGAGGTTGCTGGCAGGTTGGTGTTGGGTATGTTGCAGGTTAACGAGAGAGAGGGAGAAGAAGGTCATGGTGGGAAGGAGAGGAGGAGGAGGATGGGTGATGGGGTTGTTGTTGAGTGGCGACAGCTTGGTAGAGGTGGGGCCATCTTGAATGTCGCAGAGGAGAAGGCGTGGCCTGTGGGGGGGGGGAAGAGGAGATGAAGGTGTGGATCTGGCGGCCATGTAAAGATGAAAGAGGTTGAGGGAGAGTTGGTGAGGAGGATGTCGGTGGCGACTGTGTAGAGTTGGGTTCGGCCACGGAAAGAGAAGGAAGAAGAGGAACATAGAGGGGGAAAAGAGAAGAGTTTTTTTTTTAGATTGTATTTTTTTTGTATATTTTTTTGGGAAAAAAATGTGGATGGCTGAGATTGTGAGATGAGAATTGAATTTGAGTGTAATGAGATAGGAATAATGTAATATCCCTAGTAAATAATACGATATTTTTATTTCTCTGGATACTTATTAATTTTGCTATTATTTTTATTCTATTTACTATTATTAATTATTGTTAGTGTTTATTAGTATTATTTCTTTGATTAGATATTAATACTATTGGTATTATTATTATTACAATTGTTATTGTTATTATTCTTAATTATTATTACTATTATTGTTGCTAATATTATTGTTATTAGCATGGTCATTATGTGCTATTATGTATTGTTATTAGTAATATTATTATTCTTATTATTGTTTTCTACTTTTCTTTTTCCTACCGTTAACTCTTGACCCATCACCCAATATCAAATCCTATCAACCCATTGCCCATTAGTCCAAGCCCGTTAAACCTATATCCAAAACCATTTTAATCATAATCCTACCAATCAAAATCCTAAACCTTAACTAACAAATCTTAATCCCAACTAACCTAATCCCTATCAACTTCTAATCCCATCCACATATTCTCCTATACCCCTCTCACAGTCGAACCCTCTCTCCCTCATGGCCGAGGCCCATCCACGGCAAGCCTCCTCCTCTCCTCTCCATGTCGTGACCAAACACCACCCCTTGGTCGGTCGTGCTAACTTCCCAGTGAGCTCCGAACTCCATCCCCTTCTCCTTATTCTTCTCCTTTCTGCCATCGTGTTTCTCCTCCCTCTCCTCTATGCTTGGTTACAGTGAGCCCGACCACTACTCGAGCTTCACGTTCTCGTGACTGCCTCCTCCTAACTGGTTCCTCTCTCTGGCGAGAGCCCTGACCATCGTCGGAACATAGGCACACCACCTCCATCACTTCCCCGACATCTGGCCACGCCCACATCTCTCTGGCGGCACATGGATCTCCCAACAACTCCATGCCTATGCCCCTTCTTGGCCTCTATGGAGCCAGTAGCCCATGGCAGGTCGTGAGCACACTTCCCAGGCAGTCCAGCGCACACCAAGGCCGAATAGCAGCTAGAACAGTTCAACAACCCTTCCCTCTCAGGCCACAGCACCATGGAAGTTCCCCCTCTGTGACACCCCGATCTCCTCCGTGAGCACATCGGCAATCCACCATCATTGTCCGCGGCCTTCGCCTCCTCCGTCTTTGCCTATCGTCGCCACCGTGAGTCCATCTTCTCCCTCTCTGTAAATTATTTTGGGGGTGTGAATGCGTTTATTTATGTGCAATATTAATGTTAATGTGTGTGTAATGGTGTTGTAGTAGATGTTTGTTTCTCTCTCTTTTATTATATGTAAGTGATAATATTTATGTGCATGCATGGGTGTGGTCTGTGATTGTTGTGTGCGTGAGTTTGTGTTAATATTTTGGTGTGGATGTGCATGAATTAAATGTGTGTGTTATTGAGTGCATGTGTGTGTTTGAAAGTGTACGTACGTAGATAAATGTATGTATATATGTGTGGGTATGTATTATAGTGTATGTACATATAGTGTTTGTGTATACCTGTATGTGAGTGTGTACACATGTATCTATGCATATGTGTGTTTACACGTGCATGTGATTGCGTGTTACAACAATACGAACCCAGTAACAGGAGACCCGAACTCGATTCAGATTCGTGCTCATTATAGACCCGATACGCAGGCGATTCGAAGACCGACCCATGAGTTGATCTGGAGATTCGTACCAGTTAATGCGGTGAAGACTAGACGGCGATTCGGATCCAAAACTACATCATTTCATGTGAGTGTTTATTTTTTGTCTATTTTCTTATTTACCATTATCAGTAGGCATCTATATATTAATTATATCATTTCATGTGACCGTCAGATTTATTTTACCAGTTTGATTACCTGTATCACTTCATGAGGTATCAGTGAGTATTCACTTTATTTATTTAGTTGATTTGAGCGATTATCAGCGCATTTCATGTGTTGGTAATTTGTCGCTGTTAGCTTAGGTTTAGTATTAGAATATCTTAGACTGTGACTTGATTCGATCTATTGACTGGCTAGATGAGTTCAGATTTGACCATCAGACATATATGAACCTTGTATTTTGATATTGAGATATTGGACTTACACCACTTCATGTGTAGATGATTACCATTTTCGGATTCAGATCTAATTATGATAGTCTGTCTATGGGATTGATCTTGAGATGATTGGTTTGTGATTGTGATTAGAAATGAATATTTTTTGTGGAGTATTTATCAGACTTGATATTTAATTGGTGATTATTAAGATTAGAATTAATTTGGATAATGAGGACGGTTTAGTTATGATCTTACCTGATTAAAGGATTAGAATTCTTGATGCTTGGATTGGTACATGAACTTATTTAGGGTTGAAGTTAATTTGGAATTTATATTTTTTATATCAGATACTAATTTGTAATTATTAGACGACATTGAAAATGGTTGGAGTATGATCAGATGTATGAATATCCAACTGTTGATATTGATGTGTACGATAAGACTGATCTTGGACTGTTGCAGTAATTATTTCTGAATTCATTTACTGGTTAGGTTGTGAGAGTATTGATGGTTCAATTTTGATGCTGAGTATCAGATATAGACTACTTTAAACCATATGTTATTCGAAGATGTTCTACTCCTTATTTATGATTCGGTATCTGTTGATTTAAGTTGATCTTGAGGATAATCAGTAGATTACTTTTTCATGATTGGTTCTTTTATTCAGTTATAGAGATAGAGTTATTGTGTGATTGATTTCGTTAGTATCAGTGATCTTGTACTTCAGAATTGATACAAGTTATTATTGATCTCAGTTATTGGTGACCTAGAGGATTATAGTAGATTGATAAGATGAGAGAACTGATTGATTATTTATTGGACTTGTAGGTTACTGTACCAGATTAATTTAGTATAGATTGATACTTAATTTTCAAGATGATTATATTAAGACTATGAATTGATAAATCAGTTACAGATATAATATCGATAGATGAGATATTAACCAGTTCTAGACGAGACTATTTTTTGAGTAGTAACCAGATCATGTTATTGTATTATTTTTCATGTTACTGAAAGTTACTGGGAAAATATTGTGAGACTGCAACACTCGGTACAGCTTTATTCATCGCATTCACGGTCACTGATATTATTTACTGTCCTGATTACTGTTCACCGTATATACGATTACTGTTGACTGTCATACTGTACTGTTACTGTCACTGTCACTGTATCGTCCCGGTATTCTAAGTAAAATGATCTTGATTGTTTTAAATGAATTGAATAATACTGTAATTAGACAACTTACATTGAGATTGAAAAAATCGATGGAGGAGACAATGTCTGTATTATGGGTAGACCTAAGATACAAGTTGCGCAGCCGACTGAGGGTTCCATTGTAGGGTTCCTGAGGGATGACTGATATCCTATCTGTACTGTTATTGTTCCATTATTTCACAGTGAGATTACTATTACTGTTACTGAGTACCTAGCGGTACAGCTTGGTTCAGCGCCAGAAAACTGAAGCTGTGGTCCTGGGTATGTACGGGACCCATCTAAAACATTGACATTGTCTCCAACCAATCAGTTTCAATAATTTAGGATCCTGATTGACATGTGTAGTAGACATAGTATGTGATGTGTCTATTACAGGTGACAAATGGTGTTCGCTGACATAATAAATAATAATAAATTATTCATAGCGTATTGTGATTGATTGTAATCATTGACTCTACATATATGTAAACTATGATAGACACATGATTGTACACAAGGCCAAATTTGGACATTTGACTCTAGTTCTGACTGCCCTTATTATTGTTCAGCATGTTATTCTAGTCTTATTATGGTATTTATTTTCTTAGTTTTCTTCATGATATTAATTATCAGTTATCTTTCATTTACAGTTTTTCATTATGTACACACTGTTTATATGCGCGAGCACTTCTCCTTTTCTTACACACTTATTAGGTCACTTCTGATGACCTGGATTTGCATGTTCAGATACTAGATATTTCATGTTTATTGATCAGGTGTTCGATGAGATAGATATGTTACGAGGAGCTGGAGTCTCTCTCTGCCTATTTGGTATGATTGTCTTCCTTATCATTTCTGTTAATTCTGTAGTTTTCATGATTTTTAATACATTACTATCAGTCATTATTTTTCTGTATTCATTTAATATCATTTGTGGACATCTATATGTAGTATTGCAGTGAAATTAATTTATCATAGTAGATTTTTTTATAACTTGTTCGGGTTACTTTATGCTTAGCGTATATGCGTGGGGTATTTTTCTCGTATATATCCGTCGCTGATTATCGTCGCGACTCCATTTTCATGTATTTTAGGAAGCAGAGCGTCACAAATACTTAGATTTATGGTTTTATACTCAAAAACCTATAGATTTAGGGCTTCACACTCCAAGATCTAATTTGGGCTTCATACTCCAAACTTGTAAAAGAATTTTCATTTCGAAAATCATTTCATTCATCAATAATTCATTGATTACAACTCTTATTAACTGCTATCTTTATAGGCTTACAAGACTTACAACTTTTCCCTCACAACCGACATGGGACTAAAGAAGATGAAACAAAATTACTAGATAAAAGAAAAACACTCGACTCAATAAAATAAAAATATAGATTCCAAATAATTGTAACTTGATACATCTTTACACATGTTGGTTCTTTCGTTTTGAACGCTGATTGGATGTCCTCATCAGTATGTGTATCAAACTTTTAATTTACCGTCTCCTACTTTTTTTTCCTAAGCGTGTACGTTGAGTTGTGTGTCCTAGTCATGCATCATTGGCTTCATAAATAACATGAGGAAAAGTAAGGACCCCTCATAAAACAAAGGGAATATATGCTAGCATAATATGGGATATTTTCCTCGTATAAGCCACTTAATGAAAATGATTTTGCATCATTAAATTTTAAATAGTGCGTGGCTGATAGTAATGAATTCAAATTTTCTTAATCATATCCACATTATTATCATTTAAAATGTGGTCATGGGTATCAAAATATCTTATTCACATGGATACATATTCTTAGCCAGATATTCAATTTGGATCTTTCACTGTTGAAATATATCTATATAACCTAGTACCCCTCACAATTAGGTACCCTAAAGCCATTTACATAATCAGGGAATTTCAGATCTGCGTGAAATCATTGTGACTTCATCGGTTTAATTTTCGCAAAAAACACAGCCTTTTTCCTCCAAAATGTTTGACAGGTTGACTATCAATATACGTTTGTAACAAATGTGATCATTGTTCATATTTGATTTATCAGTATCCATTTTTACTAGATATGAAAACTAAAATTTCTTTCTTAAGATTTTTCATGTCTTAATTCATATCTATAGGATGTGAATATGATAAAATGCTATCTAATCTGTATTTGATCCATTTACCTTCCCAGTGGGTGACATTAACAATTACTAATTATTATAGGCCACACACACAAACACGTAGACAAATCTATAATTAGTATTAGAAGAAAATATTAAACATTGTGCACTTTTCTTTCCTGCTGCTTATTCTTTGGCTTCATCCTATCTAATGCAGATTAGGTTATTGATGAGTTATGGATCTTCAATGTCTTGCTGATTTTTGTAGCTTTCTTGGTGATTCTCTTATTTCTTGGTGCTTAAGTGGAAACAATTTCACGTATGATGCTGATGTTGAGTACCATGTCATCGATGATACAATTGTTTAGCTAGTTTGGCCTTATTGCTTACTTGGTTATATGAAAGTTTGTATTGCCTTACGTACCCCCTTTTATTTTCAAACCTGAAGTGCTAGGTTGAAGTCTAGTGGTTCCTCAATATACTAAACATATATCAAAATTTATTGCTAGGCTCTGTCGACACTATGAGTTACACACATAGTCTTTACTATATATATTCCTTTGCAGAAGAAGCTAGCTAATTCCTTAACCTAGTCACAAATCTTTCAGGGATTTTCATTCTTAATTGAAACTCTCAACTATAACATATTGTGAGTTTGAGAGGAATATTAAATATATTAAATGTAAATATGTGTATGTGAGGCTGAACTGATTTCTCTCCCAAATATATATTTAGAATCCAATTATAACGATTAAGTGTGCATCAGCCTTGTGGTAGCTCATCATATGATTTAACTTGGGTCTTTAGGATCTATTTATGGAGTTACTTCAGGTACACCTTTTCTTTTTTTTACCATAGGATTTCAGTACTAATTTTATTAGTTTATTTCTTAATACCCCCTTAAACTTTATTGGTTTTCTCAGAAAACTCCCGCCAACTTTTAAATTCCCAAAACACCCCCTCAACTATCTTCATAATTCATAAAAAACCCCTTTCTGTTAACTCTCCATTAACTGTCCGTTTAGCTGATGGTCAAGTGACTTTGACGTGTCTATTTTATGTCGAATGTACTCTTAGTTCATCACGTGTCTTGCACGTGTTTCATTGTTGGGTGGGGGGGGAGCAAGAAAGTCTTTTCCAGCTTGCTATTAACGTTGTTAAGGGTTAAATTGAGAAACATGTAGTTAAATGGGTATTATGAGATTTTGAAACTTTTTTTTTGGGGGGGGGGGTGGTTCTGAAAAACTCAAAAAGTTAAAGGAGATCTTAAGAAGCTAAGTCATTTTTATTTAATATAACTTCATTACTTTGCACTATTTTCAACTAAAACACAATTTTTGGAGTCGATAAATTACATCTGAATATTCTTCTTCCTTCCATTTTATAGATTGTTTGACCGTCTCTCTCTCTCTCTCTCTCTCTCTCTCATACTTCATGTTTTACAAAACATAAAAACATAGGATGAAATTGCATATATGGGTTTATTTTGCCTGATCTCGCTTGTAGATTGACCTCATGAGACCCGGAATATGAGTGTCAATGAAGTACTCGTTCCAATCTATATACCCTTGGGGTCGAAATTGAACATCATAGCTTCATCATTATTCTTTTCCATTGCGATCCTTAATCTCTCCATGTTGGTGTCATCAAAGCTGTATTAGCGACAAGATCCTTCATGTTAGTAAACATCCATATAATAGATGCTTCATATATCTATCATATATACACTTCATCTAGATGTACAATACCTTGAAAAAGTAAGAGTTATGCTAAATGATTTGGGTTTTATTATAAAAAAATTAACATGAATTTTTTCCTAATTCCAAAATAGTACTAAATCATTAAGGTTTTTATGATTTTTTTTAAAATTATTACTGCATGTTGAGATTTCTTTATAATTTTTTTATAAAGTTGAATGAAAGTTTATGGTTCGTTTTCTGAACTTAAGCTAAATGGTATCACAGGGAAGGAGGTATCAGGGTGGGAGCGCAATATCTCACATAAGAGATGCATGATCTCACAAAAAAGTGTTGGCCCAAAGGCCCATCACTCTAGTTTTGATGATGATCAACTCATGTAGTTATAGTACTAATGATCTTGTGCTTGATTAGTTTCAGATTTATGATCAAGATCTTAGTTGGTGTTTAGCTTCAACAAAGGATTTAAAGTCAAGTTTTTTGAGCTAGCACGGTTTGATTCAAGAGCTTATGCATCAAGACCACATCAAGTACTCAAGAGGAGTCTAGCTCGTTGGATCATGTTTGGACCAAGTCAAGAAGGAGGAGAAGACTTCAAGTGAAGACTTCAAGAGAAGACTTGAGCCTAGGTTTATTTTATTAAGATTTTATTTTTAGTTAAAATGTAAAGGATATAATAGTTGGTGGTTTGCTCAAGTATACTATATACACACACACTCTCTTGATTTAGATGTGGTTTCATAAAAGAATTTTTATTTTGGAAAAATACAAAATAGTTTTCATTTTGAAAAATACCGTTTTGGTTTTTGGTATTCAAAGTTTACATGTCTTGAACCAAAACTATTTTAGTGCTTATTGTCAAAAACATAGATATTTCATCATGTAAGTGTTGTGGATCATTTCCATACACTCTATGCTTTAAAAGTGTTTAAGATATCTTGTTTTTGTATTTGGAGAAGTTTTGAAAAAATAAGTCTTGAAAAACTAATTTGGAAAATACGGTTTTTGTTTTGAGCCAAAATTTGTAAGTTACAAAAATAGTTTAAAATATTTGTAACATGTCTTGATTTTACTCAAACATGTTTGTATTTCAAAATATATTACTGAACTTATTTTGTGAATTTTTAGAGATTTATGAGATTTATTTAAAAATAAAAAACCCAAGTTTTAAGTCTTGGAAATTGCCTGCCAGGCTTTGGCGGTCGACCGACCGGTCGACTGGACCAGGAGCCGGTCGACCGGAACGGTCGACCGATGTGCACGAGACATGCACAAAGGCCGTGTCAGTTGGCCGGTCGACCGTGCGGTCAACCGACTGATGTCACCCCACTTTCGGGTGGGGATGATCGATCGGGCGGTCGACCGTTGGCTCAACGGTCAGAAATCTGACCGTTGGCCGGTCGACCAGGCGGTCGACCGACAGCAGACCAGACTGCTGATCTGGCCTGCATCAGCTAGTTTTTGAGAGCCCTATAAATTGGGGCTTGGGGGACTGTTTTCATTAAGATTTTTGGAGAGTTTTAAAAGATAGTTTTTCCTACTCTATTAAGAGGTTTTCTCCACTTATTTGAGAGCAAATATTTCTAATCAAAAGGGAAGTTTATCAAGAGTGTTTTCAAAGTGATTTCTTGAGTTTTCCTCCACCATTTCAATCCTAGTTTTCTCACACAACACTTGAGCTATCCATTGCTATTCCTATCCTATAGGGATCTTTGTTGTGAGAGGATTTTAGGTGATCAAAGTGTTGTGATCATCAAAGTTCTACTTTGTACTTTGAGGAGGCGGACTTGCGGGTTCGCAGTGTTTCGAGTTCGTGTGTGAACTCTTTGTTTGAGGTGCGGCCTCGGCGAGCTAGTGGGCTTGCGGTGTGTTCTTGCGGGAACAAGAGAGGGACTAGAGAGTCCAAAGAGCTTGTAGGTGTTGCGGCACCAAGTGATCCAGTGGGATCGATTTTAGTGGAAATCCTTCATAGTGTTGAAGGCGGGGACGTAGAGCAAGTATGCTCGAACCTCGAAACAAATCTCCCGTGTTTGCGATTGCTCTCTCTCTCTATCTCTTACTTGTCTTTATATCTTGCATGCTAATATTGTCTTTATCTTTATATGCTTGATATATTGTGTGCTTATTGTCATATGCTTGGGGATTGTTTGCTAACACTTGTATTCAACCAAGAGAGCCAACGCGGCACCTCAACTCTTATTTAGAGGAATCTTGAGGAGTTAGTCCAGAGCCATTCAAGGGGAATCCGGCTACACTCTTGTGTTATACTTGGTGTTTAGTTTAAGAAGTTTGTAGTTTGCTTTAATAAGTTTTAATTTCGTATTAATTGTCCATTAGATTAGCTAGTCACCTATTCACCCCCCTCTAGGTGATTACAGTTGGTATCATAGCCACGTGCTCTTGATTTGGGTCTAACAACCTAGAGTTAAAGATCCTTATTTTAACTAATCACAATATTTGTTCACACACCATGGATTTCATGTTACCTCCCACCTTTGACATTCTTAACATCCAAACTTGGAAGGTTAAGATGTCTTTGTACCTCAAAGCCCTAAGCATTCATGTTTATTTTATCACTACTAGAGATTCTTATTGTTTAAATGACAAAATATTGAGGCTAATGCAAAAGCCCTACATGCTTTAAGATCTACCTTAAATGATGATTATTTATCTAGAGTTGCTAATCTTGATTCGGCTTTTGTAGTTTGGAACACCGTCATCTCCCTTGGCGAACAAGAACAATACTATGCGGGGAGCGACTCGGATGTTGGAAGTGACGCTTCCAATGTATGCTACATGGTCCAAGGGGATAATCCCCTTGAGGTAACTACCGAATCTGAGGTAGATGAAGATGTTGATATGTCTTATGATGAGCTTGAATCATTTTGTCAACAACTTCTTGAAAAATATGAATTGCTTAAAAAGGATAATAAGAAAATGAAAAACAAATTTGATGCCATGTTAAATGAAAAAGATTCTTTACAAGAGAAATTTGAAAATGTTTCAAAAGAAAATGAAAGTTTGAAAAATGAAAATATTTTCTTGCTTTCTAAATTGAATGATTTGTGTAAAGAAAATAATGCTTTGAAAAATAAAATTGTTTTGGTGGAAAAACAAAAAGAAGTTACTTCGCATGAAAACAGTTTCTTGAAAAGAAAAATTGTTGAAAAAGTAAAAGAAAATGTTTCTAAAAAGAATAAGAAAAATGATTCTCATTCTCACCATGCTTTACATGCTATCATTGATAAAAATGAAGTTAAATTTTTGAAAAAGAGAATTGATAGTTTAAGCTCAACTTTGAGCAAATGTGCTTTTAACCATTCTAAATTGGAGTCTTTGTTTTTAAAGAAACAAACTCCACATAATCATGCACATCACCCTCATCATGCATATGCAAACTTTGCACGCCATGATCACACTCATACACATATGCATCGTAGAGTGTACAAGTGTACACATTGTGGCTGGAAAGGCCATTAGCAAAATTTTTGTTATGATAAGATAAATACTTTAAATTTTGCTAATTAGAATGTTTGGGTTCCTTACAATGCTGATCCTCAAGGACCCTAAAGAAAATGGGTACCAAAATTCTCACCTTTTGTATTTGATGTAGGTGCGGGTTCTCACAAAACGTGAGAGGGATGGTGCCTTGATGGTGGATGCACATGGACTTGATGGACACATATTTGATGCACCGCTATCAAGTAGGTTTGGTGGGACAACCACCATGTTTTAGAGATTTGGAGTATAGTTCATGTGTTGGTAACTATCTCTAAAACTCCTAATTTATTTACATGCTTTCATTTGATGATTTTTAGCATGTTTGTTTTCATGATTATGTTTCATGTGGTAAATACTAGTTTAGATGTAGTTTTTGTCAAACCTTGCATTTATACTTGTACAAGTAGTGAGCAACATTTGATTCATATACGTTTGCACTTCATTGTTCATTTGTACTCACTATATGCACATGTATAGCCTAGTTTTGATGATTTTCTCATTTACACTTGTTTTGCCTATTTTCATGTTTTGCTTCATGTATATGCAATTTTTATTCAAATCTAATAAATATACATGTATACCCCTTGAGTCATTTGTCTTCATGCAATTTATTTTATGGACTCCTTTTATGTTTGGGATATGTATGCATATTATTAGTTTTGGATAAAAACATACATATACCTAGAAGTTTATTTTTTTCTAAAAGATGAAAAATGAATTTTTATGATTTTCATCGTTATATGAAAAATAAATTTTCATTATTTTTATGATGTGTTTGTTTTGAGCATAATTGACTATTTTCATATGAAAAATATTAATTACATGATTCTGTGCACTCACACTTTATTTGTTTATTCATGACTATGTTTCATGATCATTTTGAGCTTTATGGACCTTGAGTGTCGAATTTTGTGTATTTAGTATGTTTCATGATTCATATGATTTGGTTTCATGCTTTGAAGGATCTTTAACTAGTTTTTTCAAAAATTCATTTTAACTAGTTATTGTTCTTCATTTGGTAATAATTTTCAATGCTAAAATATTTTCAAAATTATTTTCGAAATCCCTTTCAACCCCTTTATGGGCAGACGGATGGGCGAGTATGCCTTGTAAGTCTTATTGAAAATCTTTTATCTTGTGCATAAAAAGGGTGGATTTTTATGAGTTACACACTAATTTCACTTCATAATCTCAATTCGTATCATAATTTCATTTGGTATCACAATTGATATATTTTGTATACTCATAATCTTGTTTATATATATGTATGCTTTCAATTTCAAATTATATCAATTTCTATTGGTATTTTCATTTTCATACATATATATGATTTGTTTGTGCTTAATTTAAAATTGGTTTACATGTTTAAAGCACAAAGTTTGTTTATGCTAAGCTTGAGTCAAACTTTTATTTTCAATTGGTATATGAATTAATATTTTAACAAGCTTAGGCATTATTTTAAATTGGTATCTATTGATTTCAATTGGTATCCATATATTTCAATTGGTATCAATATGTTTAAATATTTCAAATACAATTGATTTGTTGATTTAAGAAATTAAAAATTTGTAATGTTTATTTACAATTGGTATCTTAAAATTTTTTTATTGAGAAATTTAAAAATGTTTTGATATATATTGCCTGTATGCAAGGGGAGCTTAACATCTCTTCTACATATAGATTCATGTTGAGTGTATTTTATATTGAGGAGCTTGAAAACTCTTCTTTATGCGGTACACGTGTGTAGGGGGAGCTTCACATCTCCTCTTATGCATTACATATTATGCGTTATGTGAATTAGGGCTTGTCATCCCTTCTTCATGTAATGCATACATGTAGGGAAGTTAACTTAGCGTCTTCCTCTTCATGAATGTATATCACATATATCTTTTATTGTTTTGTATTTAGTTTTATCCCTTTGTTGATGATTGACAAAAAGGGGGAGAAAGATTTGAGTTTATATATGCATATTTGTGTTTTTGCATATATTGAGTTTATGCATCTTGGTTTTAGAAAATAAAAAGAATGTATTTAAAAGTTTAAACAAAAAGGGGGAGAAAAGTTTTTAGAGAAAGGATTTTAGATTTATGTTTTGTCTCTCACCTTGTTGATACATATTAGTTGTTTAGTTTTATGCACTTCATTGCCATATCTTATTATTTTTTGTTATGCATGAGTTAAGGGGGAGCTTCTTTGAAGCTTTACTTTAATCCATGCATATATAACTCCATGAGTTTTGTCATCATCAAAAAGGGGGAGATTGTTGGCCCAAAGGCCCATCACTCTAGTTTTGATGATGATCAACTCATGTAGTTATAGTACTAATGATCTTGTGCTTGATTAATTTCAGATTTATGATCAAGATCTTAGTTGGTGTTTAGCTTCAATAAAGGAATTAAAGTCAAGTTTTTTGAACTAGCACGGTTTGATTCAAGAGCTTATGCATCAAGACCACATCAAGTACTCAAGAGGAGTCTAACTCGTTGGATCATATTTGAACCAAGTCAAGAAGGAGGAGAAGACTTCAAGTGAAGACTTCAGAGAAGACTTCAAGTGAAGACTTCAAGAGAAGACTTGAGTCTAGATTTGTTTTATTAAGATTTTATTTTTAGTTAAATATAAAGGATAGAATAGTTTGCGGTTTGCTCAAGTATACTATACACACATACACTCTTGATTTAGATGTGGTTTTATAAAAGAATTTTTATTTTGGAAAAATACAAAAGAGTTTCATTTTGAAAAATACCGTTTTGGTTTTTGGTATTCAAAGTTTACATGTCTTGAACCAAAACTATTTTAGTGCTTATTGTCAAAAACATAGATATTTCATTATGTAGGTGTTGTGGATCATTTCCATACACTCTATGCTTAAAAGTGTTTAAGATATCTTGTTTTTGTATTTGGAGAAGTTTAGAAAAATAAGTCTTGAAAAACCAATTTGGAAAAAATATGGTTTTTGTTTTAAGCCAAAATTTCTAAGTTACAAAAATAGTTCAAAATATTTGTAACATGTCTTGATTTTACTCAAACATGTTTGTATTTCAAAATATATTACTGAACTTATTTTGTGGATTTTTAGAGATTTTATGGGATTTATTTAAAAATAAAAAACTCAAGTTTTAAGTCCTGGAAATTGCCTGCTAGGCTCTGGCGGTCGACCGACGGTCGACCGGACCAGGAGCCGGTCGACCGATGTGCACGAGACATGCACAAAGGCCATGTCAGTTAACCGACTGATGTCACCCCACTCTCGGGTGGGGACGGTCGACCGGGCGGTCGACCGTTGGCTCAACGGTCAGAAATATGACCGTTGGCCGGTCGACCAGGCGGTCGACCGACAGCAGACCAGACTGCTGATCTGGCCTGCAACGGCTAGTTTTTGAGAGCCTATAAATTGAGGCTTTGGGGGACTGTTTTCATTAAGATTTTTGGAGAGTTTTAAAAGATAGTTTTTTCTACTCTATTAAGAGGTTTTCTCCACTTGTTTGAGAGCAAATATTTCCAATCAAAAGGGAAGTTTATCAAGAGTGTTTTCAAAGTGATTTCTTGAGTTTTCCTCCACCATTTCAATCCTAGTTTTCTCACACAACACTTGAGCTATCTATTGTTATACCTATCCTATAGGGATCTTTATTGTGTGTAATACCCTGTTCCCGGAATACGTACTTCCTTTCGTATTCAGTTTTTCGACCGTATTTTTCGATTTACTTTCCGTAATTGACTGATTTTAATTTTAAATATCGTTTTCTAATATATTAGATTTTATGTGAATTTTGGAATTTTCTAGAAATAAAAGGAATTTCTTCAAAACCGGTGTCGGCCAATGTCGCTGACCGCTTCCCGGATTTTTAATTCACAAACCACTTAAAATTTCCAGAAGAGCCTTTAGACTTTTCTTCTAGAATCACATTCTTACTTAAATACTTTTTCTGAAGATTTTACGAATTTATGGATTTTCCGCCGGAGTCGGTAGCAGACTGATTCCAGTATTTTTAAATTCCAAACAGTTAGGAATTTCAAGAAAGTCCTTTAGGCAAAGTCTCTTAGAATCATATTTTCTACCTACATTCTTTTTCTGAGAATTTTATGATTTTATGAAAATTCTTCCGGAGTCGGTATTTTCTGGTTCCGGGATTTTTAATATTAAAACTATACAGTATTTTATAAAACGGATTTCACTATGATACTTAGTATAATATTATTGATTTTGGTATCAATTGTGAGTCGTTCAGAGATACTCGATTTCGGGACGATTTCGGTATTTTCTGAAATGTTTTCCCGCATGATCGACTTCAACCTAGGAATCCGTGTTTCCAATATTTTCATTTTTGGAGTTAGAGAAATATCTTCTCTTTTCCAATTCTTTTCCTTTTCCTATTTCCTTTTCCTTTAATTCTCCACCACACATTCCTTTACTTCATCCCTAAGCTTTGCCACCTCATCACTTCCACCTCACCACTTCCACACACTTCTTCTCCACCTCACCCCACACATGGCAAGCCCCTATTGGCTAGAGAGAACACCTCACCTTCCACTTGGCTTCAATTGATTGGCCAAGAGTTCCCTTTTTACACAAAACCCCCTCTCAATTACAATATTACTCCTCCTTTACAAATCCAAACCCTATTTAAACCTATTCCTTTACATTTTATTTCCTTTCTTCATTCCACCAAGAAATCCACCTTTGCAAATCCCTCCTCTTCTCAAATTCAAACCCTACTTCCAAAGCAAACCCTAGGTTCAGCTCCATCTCTAGCAACTTGGTTTAAGGATCGTCCGCGATATTGTCAAGGATCGCGTTGGAGCTTTTCGTCGATTTCTATCTCTTCGGGACTCATAAAGGTTCCAAACAACCGATCGAAGTGAGTATCTTTACTCACCAAGATTTGTTTCATTTCTAGTATATTCGTGCCTCTATATTTTGTGTACACATGTCATCAAAATCATATTTTTAGTCATTAAAAACAACCACCACAAAATCTGGATTTTTTTAGTCAGACCACAGCCTATTCCAGAACTCCGGTCGACCGGCCCAAGGAGGGCAGTCGACCGATGTGCACAATCGTGCACAAAATTGAATAGGCGGTCGACCGGTTCACCAACCAGTCGACTGGCATAGGAGACCTGGAGCTCACGCACTTTGCCCGGTCGACCGGCAGTCGACCGGTACCCTACCGCCCTTTATAACCCAGTCGACCGGCACTCGACCGGCCAAACCTGGAGCTCACGGCCTTTGATCGGTCGACCGGCCCTTTAGCCCAGTCGACCGATAATTCTGTTTTGGGCCAGAATTGCTGATTCCCATTCTTTCTAAAATCTGGTCTTAACCTTGATACTTGGGTGATGTATTAACCTTGCTAAACACTTCATAACTAGTATTTATTTCATGTTCTTACTTCATAACATGTTAGTATATATATTCTCACCCTTGACTTGTTGCTTCATATATCACCCTTATCATGCCATTATTTCACGTATATCACTTTCATGCTACTGTTTCATATCTAATTACATCGTCGGACTATTATCAATCACTTTGTATGACTTGATCATTCACACTATCAGCCACTTGTCTATTCTTTAGACTTGTTAGTTTTAGGTTTCCTTTAACATATGTATATCACCTGACATGCTAGACCTTTTATTGGGCCATGACTTGCCCTGATCATGATTTGTTACTGGTTACATATCATCACTTGTCATGCTATCATTTCATATCCAGCATGATATATTTGACCATATGATTATTAAGTTACGGGAATATTGCCTTGTTATCATATATGGAACTAAGTGCCACATCGTCCAATGGTGGGGGCCACCTCTTGAGTCTGTGGGGGCCACCTCTTGAATCTGTAAGGGTTACTTCATGTTATTTCCACTTATTCCCGAAATCTAATAATCTTAATAAGCTACAATTTGTATTGGGTATGGGAGGAAGTGATGGATGCCGGAATGATATCTTGTTTATAGTATGGGAATATGACGTATTGGCGGGGTACCGATTAGTGGGACTTTGGGCCCACACAGATTACTGAATAGTGGGACTTTGGGCCCACACAGATTACTGAATCGGGGGACTTTGGGCCTCCAACACTGGTCCAGGTGTATGGGAACTACTATAAGCAGTGATATCAGTTCTCCATCTACTTCCGATAACGACCCTCGACTTTCTTATATATGGATGTATGTGTGTGGGATGTACACTCAAACACATACCTAGATATATAAGTTAGACGAGTAATAATAATAATAATAATAATAGTAGACGTTGCCTATTATGATTCTATGTCATGTTCCTGATTCAGTTTCCGTTATATGTACCGGTATTGATTCCTGACTTAGTCCTGATTTTGACTTATGGTGCGTGTAGCATGGACCTTGACTATTACTGTTAAGTATTCCTGTCTTGACCATAGTATGATTTGCATCTCTGATTTTATACGCTTGGATACACTGTGTCATGAGACAAAGGTATATATATGAGGGTTTCCTTGTTTGGATTATTCCTTCGATGTACTAGTCTCATGGGACCGTAACCTAAGCGTATACAATCACCTTGCTTACAATCAGATTCATTGAGATTTCCTGTTTCAAGATGACTATGCTATATCTGTCCTTATATATATCACACTTGTGTTCTAACCCCTATTTTTATCGCTTTAGCCAATTGGCTGTAGTTGCTTGTTGTTTATATGTCTTGATTCCTTGGATTTGCACATTCAGATTCTGAAGCTTGGAACGTAGTGGAGCCATCCACGTAGGACCAAGCTGCTAGCTCTACTTCCCCGTGCCAGACTTCTCGCTTCTCACGAGTTCTTCTTTCTACTTGTGAGCTTTTGTATACATATTGTATATTATTCTTTTGGACTTGGATATGATGTAATACACATGTATGGTGTAATACTTTCTAATATCCTGTATAACTTTGTATGTATACTTCTTGTGTTGGCATATATGTTTATGATACCACGCTTTGTCTGGTACTCTGATCTTTGTTGTACTTTTATGCTTAGCGTATATACGTGGGGGCTTCTTCTGACCTACGTATATACGTCGCAGTGACGTCCCCGTATTCGTGGAATCGGGGCGTTACAGGTTGGTATCAGAGCCTAGGCTCTCACACCTAAAGTACAAACAAGCGGCAAATCCTTGTAATTTGCTTATGCCAACTACAATATACAAAGTTGTTAAGTCCTTCTTGATTCCTTCCTTGATTCATTTCTTTGTATCCTAAACTCCTCCTATTTGTTTTCAAATCCAGTTGCCTTTCATCTGTTCGGTATGGAGAGACGCTCGGGTCGTAACTACGTCGGGCAGGTGCCGAATGGACCTGTAGGCGGAGAGAATGCTGATGTGCTGAGAATCATTCAGACTATGCTGGGAAACCAGCAGCAGCAGATGGAAAATCAGCAGCAGCAGACCGAGCTCCTTAGGCAGGAGTTAGCAGCCCCGAAGGAACAGAAGCCGGGGGAATGTATCAGACTTCCGAAGACTTCAGCCTGCTATATTCACAGGGAGTGAGAAACCATTGGAAGCAGAGCAATGGTTGACGGACACGACTGACTGCTGAACGCAGCCCGTGTCCCGCAGGAGAGTCAAGTTGAGGTCGCTAAGATCCAGCTGAAGGACGTGGCTCGGACTTGGTGGCTTGCAGAGGAGGCACGCTTGGAGAGGCCTATCACTTGGGCTACTTTCTCCAAGAGTTTCTACAGCCGCTTCTTTCCGGCTACAGCACAGGAGGAAATGGAGGAGCAATTCATCAGACTCAAGCAGGGAAACAAGTCGGTGGACGAATATGCCGCGGACTTCCTTAGACTCAGCCGCTTCGCTCCGTATATGGTGACGGACGAAGAGAAGCGAGCGAGCAGGTTTCAGAAGGGTCTTCGGATGGAGATTCAGATGTACCTGATGCCCCAGGAGTTGAAGACATATGCAAATGTTCTCTCTACCGCTCGGAAAGTAGAGCGGGGGTTTGAGAAGACACAGGGGGATCAGATGAGGAGGAACCAGGCCAAGAAGAGGCCTTTTGAGTTGATAGATGAGGATGATGGAGTTAGGGCGACCCATGACCCGATGATTCAGATACCATTCCAACAGATTGTATGTAATATTGCCACAGACCCGGGCATTTTAAGAAGGATTGTCGAAGGGCCAAGAGGCTATGTTTAGCATGTGGCAAAGGGAATCATATGCTCAGGGATTGCCAGTACAGCAAGTTTGGTCAGGTGACACCAGTCCGACCAGCACTTCCAGTACCGGTTAGACCAGCTCTTCCAGCCCCGCCACTTAGGAGGAACCTAGAACCTGTTGACCGTAGAGCTCCATTTTCACCCCAGCAGTATGGTCATCAGCGGAGAGGAGCTAGACCGAGAGCAGACCAGGGTAGAGGCCAGGGTTACATCATGGTAGCAGAGGCATCAGATGATGCAGCTGAATATGGAGACCAGTATCCAGGCCAGGGATATTGAGGATATCATGGTAACTACTACCCTCGATCTTGTATTTACCTTTCTAGATATTTCCTTTATCATTCTATGATTGTCCATTCTGATTCTTCCTGTGTTCACCTTAACTCTGTTTTTGATTTTTCGAGACCTTTAATTTCACCCTTACCCCCTTTGTGTTCAATTTACCCTTAGCGAAATTGCGAGGACGCAATTTTTGTAAGGTGGGTAGATTGTAATACCCTGTTCCCGGAATACGTACTTCCTTTCGTATTCAGTTTTTCGACCGTATTTTCGATTTACTTTCCGTAATTGACTGATTTTAATTTTAAATATCGTTTTCTAATATATTAGATTTTATGTGAATTTTTGGAATTTTCTAGAAATAAAAGGAATTTCTTCAAAACCGGTGTCGGCCAATGTCGCTGACCGCTTCCCGGATTTTTAATTCACAAACCACTTAAAATTTCCAGAAGAGCCTTTAGACTTTTCTTCTTAGAATCACATTTCTTACTTAAATACTTTTTCTGAAGATTTTACGAATTTATGGATTTTCCGCCGGAGTCGGTAGCAGACTGATTCCAGTATTTTTAAATTCCAAACAGTTAGGAATTTCAAGAAAGTCCTTTAGGCAAAGTCTCTTAGAATCATATTTTCTACCTACATTCTTTTTCTGAGAATTTTATGATTTTATGAAAATTCTTCCGGAGTCGGTATTTTCTGGTTCCGGGATTTTTAATATTAAAACTATACAGTATTTTATAAAACGGATTTCACTATGATACTTAGTATAATATTATTGATTTTTGGTATCAATTGTGAGTCGTTCAGAGATACTCGATTTCGGGACGATTTCGGTATTTTCTGAAATGTTTTCCCGCATGATCGACTTCAACCTAGGAATCCGTGTTTCCAATATTTTCATTTTTGGAGTTAGAGAAATATCTTCTCTTTTCCAATTCTTTTCCTTTTCCTATTTCCTTTCCTTTAATTCTCCACCACACATTCCTTTACTTCATCCCTAAGCTTTGCCACCTCATCACTTCCACCTCACCACTTCCACACTTCTTCTCCACCTCACCCCACACATGGCAAGCCCCTATTGGCTAGAGAGAACACCTCACCTTCCACTTGGCTTCAATTGATTGGCCAAGAGTTCCCTTTTTACACAAAACCCCCTCTCAATTACAATATTACTCCTCCTTTACAAATCCAAACCTATTTAAACCTATTCCTTTACATTTTATTTCCTTTCTTCATTCCACCAAGAAATCCACCTTTGCAAATCCCTCCTCTTCTCAAATTCAAACCCTACTTCCAAAGCAAACCCTAGGTTCAGCTCCATCTCTAGCAACTTGGTTTAAGGATCGTCCGCGATATTGTCAAGGATCGCGTTGGAGCTTTTCGTCGATTTCTATCTCTTCGGGACTCATAAAGGTTCCAAACAACCGATCGAAGTGAGTATCTTTACTCACCAAGATTTGTTTCATTTCTAGTATATTCGTGCCTCTATATTTGTGTACACATGTCATCAAAATCATATTTTTAGTCATTAAAAACAACCACCACAAAATCTGGATTTTTTTAGTCAGACCACAGCCTATTCCAGAACTCCGGTCGACCGGCCCAAGGAGGGCAGTCGACCGATGTGCACAATCGTGCACAAAATTGAATAGGCGGTCGACCGGTTCACCAACCAGTCGACTGGCATAGGAGACCTGGAGCTCACGCACTTTGCCCGGTCGACCGGCAGTCGACCGGTACCCTACCGCCCTTTATAACCCAGTCGACCGGCACTCGACCGGCCAAACCTGGAGCTCACGGCCTTTGATCGGTCGACCGGCCCTTTAGCCCAGTCGACCGATAATTCTGTTTTGGGCCAGAATTGCTGATTCCCATTCTTTCTAAAATCTGGTCTTAACTTGATACTTGGGTGATGTATTAACCTTGCTAAACACTTCATAACTAGTATTTATTTCATGTTCTTACTTCATAACATGTTAGTATATATATTCTCACCCTTGACTTGTTGCTTCATATATCACCCTTATCATGCCATTATTTCACGTATATCACTTTCATGCTACTGTTTCATATCTAATTACATCGTCGGACTATTATCAATCACTTTGTATGACTTGATCATTCACACTATCAGCCACTTGTCTATTCTTTAGACTTGTTAGTTTTAGGTTTCCTTTTAACATATGTATATCACCTGACATGCTAGACCTTTATTGGGCCATGACTTGCCCTGATCATGATTTGTTACTGGTTACATATCATCACTTGTCATGCTATCATTTCATATCCAGCATGATATATTTGACCATATGATTATTAAGTTACGGGAATATTGCCTTGTTATCATATATGGAACTAAGTGCCACATCGTCCAATGGTGGGGGCCACCTCTTGAGTCTGTGGGGCCACCTCTTGAATCTGTAAGGGTTACTTCATGTTATTTCCACTTATTCCCGAAATCTAATAATCTTAATAAGCTACAATTTGTATTGGGTATGGGAGGAAGTGATGGATGCCGGAATGATATCTTGTTTATAGTATGGGAATATGACGTATTGGCGGGTACCGATTAGTGGGACTTTGGGCCCACACAGATTACTGAATAGTGGGACTTTGGGCCCACACAGATTACTGAATCGGGGGACTTTGGGCCTCCAACACTGGTCCCAGGTGTATGGGAACTACTATAAGCAGTGATATCAGTTCTCCATCTACTTCCGATAACGACCCTCGACTTTCTTATATATGGATGTATGTGTGTGGGATGTACACTCAAACACATACCTAGATATATAAGTTAGACGAGTAATAATAATAATAATAATAATAGTAGACGTTGCCTATTATGATTCTATGTCATGTTCCTGATTCAGTTTCCGTTATATGTACCGGTATTGATTCCTGACTTAGTCCTGATTTTGACTTATGGTGCGTGTAGCATGGACCTTGACTATTACTGTTAAGTATTCCTGTCTTGACCATAGTATGATTTGCATCTCTGATTTTATACGCTTGGATACACTGTGTCATGAGACAAAGGTATATATATGAGGGTTTCCTTGTTTGGATTATTCCTTCGATGTACTAGTCTCATGGGACCGTAACCTAAGCGTATACAATCACCTTGCTTACAATCAGATTCATTGAGATTTCCTGTTTCAAGATGACTATGCTATATCTGTCCTTATATATATCACACTTGTGTTCTAACCCCTATTTTTATCGCTTTAGCCAATTGGCTGTAGTTGCTTGTTGTTTATATGTCTTGATTCCTTGGATTTGCACATTCAGATTCTGAAGCTTGGAACGTAGTGGAGCCATCCACGTAGGACCAAGCTGCTAGCTCTACTTCCCCGTGCCAGACTTCTCGCTTCTCACGAGTTCTTCTTTCTACTTGTGAGCTTTTGTATACATATTGTATATTATTCTTTTGGACTTGGATATGATGTAATACACATGTATGGTGTAATACTTTCTAATATCCTGTATAACTTTGTATGTATACTTCTTGTGTTGGCATATATGTTTATGATACCACGCTTTGTCTGGTACTCTGATCTTTGTTGTACTTTTATGCTTAGCGTATATACGTGGGGGCTTCTTCTGACCTACGTATATACGTCGCAGTGACGTCCCCGTATTCGTGGAATCGGGGCGTTACATTGTGAGAGGATTTTAGGTGATTAAAGTGTTGTGATCACCAAAGTTCTACTTTGTACTTTGAGGAGGCGGACTTGCGGGTTCGCAGTGTTTCGAGTTCGTGTGTGAGCTCTTTGTTTGAGGTGCGGCCTCGGCGAGCCAGTGGGCTTGCGGTGTGTTCTTGCGGGAACAAGAGAGGGACTAGAGAGTCCAAAGAGCTTGTAGGTGTTGCGGCACCAAGTGATCCAGTGGGATCGATTTTAGTGGAAATCCTTCATAGTGTTGAAGGCGGGGACGTAGAGCAAGTATGCTCGAACCTCGAAACAAATCTCTCGTGTTTGCGATTGCTCTCTCTCTATCTCTTACCTGTCTTTATATCTTGCATGCTAATATTGTCTTTATCTTTATATGCTTGATATATTGTGTGCTTATTGTCATATGCTTGGGGATTGTTTGCTAACACTTGTATTCAACCAAGAGAGCCAACGCGGCACCTCAACTCTTATTTAGAGGAATCTTGAGGAGTTAGTCCAGAGCCATTCAAGGGGAATCCAGCTACACTCTTGTATTATACTTGGTGTTTAGTTTAAGAAGTTTGTAGTTTGCTTTAATAAGTTTTAATTTCGTATTAATTGTCCATTAGATTAGCTAGTCACCTATTCACCCCCCCCCTCTAGGTGATTACAAAAAGGTGTCACTATCTCTTTAGCAATTGGCAAATTAAGGCTGAAATTGGTGTTATTGCAATATTATGCATGCTAATATTAAGTTTGGTTTTCCAACTTGCAATATTAAAAAAACAAGTTATTCAAATTTCCCTATTTCCTCCCTGTAGACATCTATCAATGTTCCACTCCCTACACTTACGTAATTGTCTATAGTCAACTTACAAAACTTATTCCACTACAGTAGGGTAACTTATGTAACGAAAAAAAAACCTAGCAACAACAGCAACAACTAACTTTATAATATCTCTAAGAGTGAATAATCTGTTGTAATTCAAGTTAGATTCAGTTCTAACCTGACTCGATTGCACCCACAGCCCCTTTAAGAGAAGAACGAAAATGAGGTGAACTTTGACGGAAAATTATAGAATTATTTGTGGAGATGTGTTAAAATAACATTTCTTACATAGATATCTCAAAGAGGATTCATATGTTGTTAAGATTGTGACTCGACTCTGGCGTATAAGCACTCATGTTAAGAAGAACAAAAGAGGTACAAAAGTAAAAGGGGCGTTAGTCTCATATTGAAAAAGGGATTAATATACGGTTAAATAATATTGGACACAAAACACCATCCAGGGAATAGAAGTTCTGTCTTGGTGGTGCTATAGTTAATTGAGACATAATATGCACAAGAATAATGTTAAATGAACTACTTTTATCATACTAAAGAGAATCATACATGTATCTAGCCCCCCTACATTGCACATGGAAAGGTTTTAAGGTCAGACCTCACATTTTTTACTTTCTTTTAGTCAATTTTGAGCCCAAAATATGTAGCCTAAATTAATTACCACTAAATTCTCGGGCATCGCGGTCGTCCCTACTTTCACTCAGAATAAATCATAACCATCTGTAGAATGATAAACAAGTATGTATAAGAAGCGGAAAATCCACTTATTGGCGGTGCATGGGATGTGGAACCTTTTCACACACACACATGGAGAAAGAACTTTCTCACACGCACTTGAACCTTTTCTCCGCAGGAAGAGGAGCAACACTGGAAAAGTTTCTAGATCCAATTCCTGATATCCACCATCTCCCCAAATTGCCGTAAAAGAAAAAAAAAAATCTTCCCTAAAATTCTCACCATTTTGCAGAGCCCATACATTGTGAATCCGTGAGTGCATATCATAGCTATAACACTGCTTGTTGGGAGAGGTCAGCTCTCAAAGAATGCTAAGAGAAGCATTGGCAAAAAAGATGAGAATAGGTTAAAAGCTCTATAGTATGATTAGTTTGAAATTAGCTCATCTCATCACTATGTCTTGTAGTCCATCATAATTGAAGTTTGATATATTTCAAGTCTTCGGAAAGCTATGTTTGTGTATTTTCATTTCAAAATCAACAAACCGAAAATTTCTAACTTCCCATGCCCAGATGGATGTTGCAATATGAAAAACAACGTATATAGGTATGTTCTACTTGTCTGAGTATCATCATAACTATTTGGATCTACAGGCCCATTAATGAAATGAAAAGAGAAAAAATCAAATATAGGTACGTTTTACTTATTTTCATGATCAAGTAGTTGCTCGGTTTCCACCAGCCTTAAACTAAACTTATATGGCATATATCAGTTCCTATTAGCAAGTTACGAAATCTGTATATAAATAAATAATTGCTAACACTTAAAGAACTCAATATATAATGTAACTAAATTTTTAACAGCACAAGATTTTTTTCAAGAGTAAATATGGAATTGAAAAAAAATTAATCTTACCGCCCCTCAAAGAAGAAATATGGAGAAAAGAGGTCAAACAATCGCACAAAACTCTTGTGTTTGCGATCGAGCTCCTGGTATTGACGTGATAATGATTGAAAGCATATGACATTAGTCAGCTTCAATACCTGAAAATAATTAAATCAAAAAGGAAATTTCAATTAATTTCTGCTTCCAATGCATGCTTGCAAATTATATGCCATGGACATATATATTTATTAGCATGCGCACATAGTAATCATCAGATATATTTTTAAATATCGAAGGACTTCAAAACCTAAATACTTTAAAATTTGACATATTTAACGAGAAATCATTCAGGGGATTAATTAAAGTAATCCCAGCTGTGAGTATGACTTGTTTCTGCAAAAATGAATTTATATATTTTTCATTATAAAATGGATATGCATGTTGCATCCACATGTGTGAAAAGATTAATGCCATGCAATGTATTAGCTATTATATTCTAAGGCACTGAGATCATTATTAATTGGTGCAGAAGGTTAAGATTTATCATTTCATCCATTTAAAATTTTGGGCACGGAGATCGTTATTAGTGGCGTATAAATGATCATTATAAGTCTGTCAAAAGAAATGCCTGTTTGAGAAAGTATGATGCCACATAATAAACCATATCAATAATATCTATATAGATCACGACTGGCCCTCATGTCTATTTAAAAAAATATTACATATGTGTTGATTACAAACTGATCATCTCCAAGTAATCCACGAAAGTGGATAAGAAACTAACTGAATTGATATAATTGCCACCTTTGTTGTGTTATTGCAATTTTTACCATAAAGATTGGTGCTTAGGATAATAAGCGGCAATCCATCACTCGGTGGATTCGTGTTTACAGCTTCACTATGTTCTATGATCCGATTGTGTGGGGGAATATACCTCTAAAAGCTTCACTATGATTCTGTCAAGAATATGGAATAATACATGAGGTAACTGCTCCTTATTCTCCATAGTCAAATGGAATTGCCGAAAGGAAAAATAAGACTTCAATCGATATGGTTAACTTTATGCTTCTTAGCTCTAGTGTTCCCATAAGTCTTTAGGGTGAAACTCTTCTATCTTCATGTTATATTTTGAATAGGATACCAAATAAGAAGAATTTTAAGACCCCATACGACAGGAGAAATCGTAGATTAAATCATCTTAAAGTTTGGTGTTATTTGGCTAAATTTGGTATTCCTAAACCCAAGAAGAGAAAAATATAACCTAAGACTATTGATGCAGTATTTATTAGTTATGCTACTGATAGTAATGCCAATAGATTTTTAGTTATTAATTCTGAGATTAGTGATATTTCCAATAATACCATTATAGAGTCTAGAGATGCAGTATTCTTGAGGACGTGTTTCCGTATAAGTCTAAAATTCCTACCTATGTAATAGATCAACCTAGCAATACTTTTATTCAACCTTCTTCTATTCCACCTATGGAAGTTGAGTCTAGCTCTATGCCTGTGACAAAAGTTAAAAGAAATAAAAGAGGTAGAATTGAGAGGAATTTCAGAGAAGATTTCTTTACATATGTAATAGAAGAAGATCCAAATGCTTTTGATGATGCTATTAATTCAGTACATGCAACTTTCTGAAAAGAAGCAATTGATATTGATATAAGATCTATTATGGAGAATGGAATTTGGAAATTTACTAACTTTACCGTCCCCCAGGTTATAAATCAGTAGGAAGTAAATGGATATTTAAGAAGAAACTGAGGTCAGATGGCAGTATAGAGTAATATAAAACTAGATTGGTTGTCAAAAGATATACACAAAAGAAAGAAGTTGGTTATTTTGATACACATTCTCCAATAGCTAGAATTACTACTATTAGAACCCTTTTAGCTGTAATATCTATTCATAATGGTACAAAACTCCAACTCTTGTAATGGTGATAGTCAGTGCTTATGTGTAACATGGGACATGGTAAGGATGAGTTATTATGACTCATAAAATGTCTAAGGCCTGAATGCTAGGCGGAATATATTACCAGTCACTCTATCCTTTGCAGGACTTATGTGGAGGAGCTGTGAAGGCCGCAGTGTGAGATATGAGCGAATCTCTTTCAACTTTCATGAAACTATTACTGGATACATGGCCGACAAAATGGACCAATCCGCTAATCTAATAAACAAAATGTGTGTGCTTTGTCAAATCTGGTAAAAAGGCCTTGTTCAAGGCTAATCAACCACCATGGTCTCTCAGATGGAGACAAATGTTACTAAGTGAGGTTCATTGCTCATAACCACATACATCTATTACAAAATATAAGTTGGATTAGAAACTAACGTTTTATGTGTGTATGTTTTCATGTTTTATATATTAAAAGAAAGAGTTCTTTTTTTTTTTTGGGGGGGTGTGGTGGTGGTGGGGAGAATGTTGGGGCTAATTATTTTACTCCTATGGAAAAATTAAGTTTTTATTTGTTTTGTTTATTGAGAGCCTATTTCAATTTTTGGCCCAATTTATTTATTCTAATTTCAGGCCATTTATTTTATTACAATGGCCAAATAAGTACGACTGTTTGGGCTTTAGGCTAATCTGATTGGAATATATCTCTTCAAGAGGTGTAGTTCGTTTCTTTTCTAAAAAGAAGTGCTCTTTTCATTCCGCTCGCATCTCTTAGAGAAACTCGGGTTAAGAAAAAAAGCTAGATGGAAACTCACAATCTCTACCGCTTCCTCTTGAGTTCTCTATCTCTCCCTCTCAAGAGATTTGTTTGATCGATCGTTGTTTCTCGCTTGTTGCATTCATAGTTTATGCAGTCAAAAGTTGCTTTATGGATAGTTTTTTCTTGTCAATCATGTTCGATTAGGAATCTCGGTGTTTGGAGGTAATGTACTGCATTGAACCTCTCTTGGTTGCATGGAGGCGCGGGCATGTTCCTAAAGGGAGTGACTACACGCCACACACTCAGGCCAGATCAGAGATCTTTATCTCCTTAATCTTTTTTGTAGAAATTTATTGATTCAAATTTTCATAGAAATTTGATTTTTATTCTTTTAGAATTAAGAAAAGAAATTAATTGATTTTTATGTTTAATTTTGAATTATTTCCGTTAGGGAGGAGAGAGGTTCTTGATTATTTGGCTTTTTGGGGAGGAGAACTAGGTTTTGTAGCAGAAAAGGAGAAAGCTGGAAGCAGTTTTAGATAGATAAAGGTATTTATGACAAGGTTAATTCAAAATTAGTATTGTTGCACGTGCCAGGCAACAGCCAATGAGAAACCCAACTAACAGAGAGATGCACCAGAGAAGTACCCAAAAGATAAGAATAAATAAACAAGAAAGAAAGCCAAATACAATATTTAACGAGGTTCGGTAATTTTCCTACGTCCTTGGGACAAGAGAGAGATCTTATTGATTCAGCAATCAATTACAAGTTGTTCGAGGATTTTGGACATACAATTCATGAAGGCTCTACCCCTCTATTAATAGTCTGAGAACCCTAGAGTTTTAGAAAATCATAATTGGATCCGATCCCTCTTCAGAAACGAAGTCCGAATCCCAAAATGAGAAGCAGATCCGCCTGTCGGTCAATCGGGTGGTCGATCGACCCTTCCTTTTGGTCTACCGGTCGGTCGACCGAGTCCAACAGAAAGTTGGCCATGCCAATCGGTCGACCACTTCGGTCGACTATTCCTTGCTTCGGTCGACCGAGCAGTCTACCGAAGTGCCTCGTGCACGCTGTGCATGCCGGTCGATCGGGCGATCGGCCGGCCTCTGTTCTAGCTTGCATATGACCTGCGTTCTCGCTCCTTTCAACTCCGATCTCTGCACTATCTCTTTCAATAAGTTAAAAAAACTCTACCATCAAGTTTTTATCTTCTCTCTCCCTACAATTCTCCACCTCGGTGAAGATTTTTCAATCTGAGCCGAACTCTAATGAACTCTGGCGAATTCAACACACAACCTCGGTGAAATCGTCACATGATCTCGGTTTCAGCGCTCTGAACAAATTCGACACATGATCTTAACGAAATTAACACGATCTCCATGAAATTGATACACGATCTCGACTTGGCCGATCGAACAAACTGGTTTCTAAAAATGAATCACTAGCACACATACAATTGATTTCAAATGATCCACCAGATCCAAATTGACTTTGTCGTCTCCTCAGGCAACTCTCTCCAAACTCCAATATCAATTATAAAGATTTTAAATTTCAGCTCAGCTATTCAAATGGAATGCACCATACATGCCTTTTCAATACTCCACCAAAGAGAAACAATGCCATATGAGCCAAACGTGTCTACAACTCAGCAGTTGAATGGAACACCATTCCAAATGACCTTAAGAAGAACCCAACATGAGCCAACACTGACTCTCCAATTGACTGGCACTCCAGTCCAAATGTCTTCAAGATGGTTCAACCAAATTTGAGTACAGCTCACCAAATACCAACATCGGCTCAACAAACTGAATGCACGCCCCCTTATGCAAGCTCAACTATCTTCTCACCGGAAGATCAAATGTTCATCGAGATCACAACACCTCACCTCTACGTGAAGTCTAACTCTTCACCTCCACGTGAATTCCAAATCAGCTTCCGTTGCCAATTTTTGAGAACCCAAATGCACTAAATAGCTTCATACAGGCTGCATCACCAAATGGCTGCGCCTATATGGTTGCCTACATACCTTGACCAAACCGTAGTTCATTCAAACGAGCTCCACCAAGCTCAAGCAACTGTAACTAAATCTTCAGCAGCGAGCCGAACTGGCTGAGTCATATGAACCTCCATATCAATACCATCATGGAGAACAATGATCTTCAATTTGAGCTTGTCACGCTCACCAACTTGAGATTCATGCATCTTCACCCACTTTCGTGAATTTATCTCGGTTCCAATAACTGTAAATAATTTGATATTCTCATCAATGTCTTCAAGCTGTTCAACATTAAACTGGCTACATGATCTTCACCCGGTGTCACATCCGCTGAAGTCCTAATTAATACTGAACCAACTGGAGGTGGTGGAGTAGCATCAATCTTCACCCGCTGCGATACATCTTTGATCTTCAATCTCTCCACCTGCTGAGAGATGATAGACTTCAATAATGAAGTCTCATCAAATGTGACATACTGACTCAACACAATCTTCTTATTTTTGGGGTCCCATAACTTGTAGCCTTTCATATTTCCCGGACGCCTAAAAATACAAACTTTTTTGCTCGTAGATTTACCTTGCCATCTTTGGCAGTAAAGTAGGCCGGACTTTTAAATATCTACAGCAAATCAAAATCCTGAGCAGCTCCACCTGACCAAATATTCAAAGGAGTTTTGCCTACTATCGCAGTCGATGATAATCCATTTATAAGATGGCTAGCATATGCAATTGCCTCAGCCCAAAACGATTTGTCTAATCTTGCATTAGATAACAAACACCGAACCTTCTCTAGTAAAGAGCGGTTAGCCAACTCATGTATTCCATTTGTGAAGTGAGTACCAATACCAGTGTTCTAGCCAAATTATAGAAATTGGTTCTTGTATCTTTCAACATTACCAATTTGAAGCTCCTTAATCTTCCTACAAGTCTGTTTCTCCATCATATCTTTTCACTTCACCAGCATACGTAGGACTTCAAATTTTTATCTCATGGGATATATCTAACAATGCCTAGATAAATTATCAATAAAAGAGACAAAGTACCAAAGACCTCCAAGCGATGCAGTCTTGGCAGGTCCCCAAATACTAACGTGAACACAATCAGGAAGACCTTCCGAGTGGTGAGTAGTGGTGCTGAATTTCACCTTCGTCTTCTTGTCTAGCATGCCGTATCCACCCAATTTCATGTTGCAGGTAGATGCACCTTCCAATGATCCCTTCTTTGCTGGAGCATGCAATACTTTTCTCCTGTATGTCCGAGCCTCGTATGTCAAACCTGTGTACAAACATCATCTGAATAAACAGAAGTAGCCACTTAACCTATAATTGTACTACCTTTCAAGTAGTACAGATTATATTGGAGGACAACCTTCAAAATCATCATTGAGCCTTTAGTCATCTTGAGAACAACAATAGATACCTCATGACTATTGTTTTTAAAGCACCAACTGAGATAAGATTCCTTTTAAGTTGAGATATATACCTCACTTCTTTCAATTCCTGTACCATCCCATCAAACATCTTGATACGAATTGTACCTATCCCTTCCACTTTACACGAATGATCATCACCCATGATAGCAAAACATCCATCTAGTTTCTCAAAGTTAGAAAATAAATCCCTATTCGGTCACACATGATAGGTAGTGCATATATCTAATACCTACTCAGAATCACCTAAGTAACTAATAGTAGGAGTAGTAACAGAGAAAGAGAATACCGATGAGTCTGAGTCTGATCCATCTACCTGTGAAGTACTGGCATGAGTATTGATCACCTGTGCAAGATTTACCTTAGTCTTTAACTCCTTCTTACCCTTGGTCTTTGGATAATCAATCTTCGAGTGCCCACCTCTTTGCAGAAGGCGCACTGGTTCTTCTTCAGATCTCTGAAACCTGGTGCCTTTTGATTAGAGCTCTTACCTCTTATTGCCAATGCCTCTGCTGATGTACCCTCAGAAGAAGATAGCTTGTCCTGCCTCCTTACTTCAAAATTTACAAGAGCAGCTGACACTTCACTGGAGTTAATTTGTCTACCATTGATCAAAATTAGGGTAAATTTGTCATACTCTTTGTTAGGAAGAGAATTTAGTAGAATCACCGCCTTATCATCCTCTTCGATCTTCATATTCACATTAACTAAGTCTGTAAGAAGTTTAATGTAGTTGTTCATGTGTTCATTAATGGGAGTCCTCTTTTCATTTGAAAGTAATAAAGCCTCCTCTTCATTTGCAACTGCGATTCAATACTTTTTGTCAGATATTTCTTCTCTAGGATCTCCCACAACTGCCTTGCAGATATTTTATGTAATACATGATACTTGATATCTTGTGTCAAATAAGATCAATCAGACCACACGCTGTTCAATTCATCTTATCCCAATTCTTTTCAGAAGTAGCCGTGGGCTTTTTCTCCAACCGTAGAGTGTTTTCGAGATTTGATGTCGTCAATGCATCCATTTCACATCTTTGTTGGCCCAAAGGCCTTCTACTCTAGTTTTGATGATGATTAACTCATGTAGTTATGTGTACTAATAATCTTGTGATTTTAGTTCCAGATCATTAATCAAGTTATTAGTTGGTGATTAGCTTCAACAAGATGGTTTGGAAGCTTTCACATAGTGATTCAAGAGCCCGAGCGACAAGATCATATATAGCACTCATTGGAGTCAAGCTCGGTGGATCACGAAGTTTTGGATCGAGTCAGCTTGGAGACAGAGCTCTACAAGAAGACTTCGGTACCCTAGTTTAGTTTTGTGTTTAGATCTAAATTGTAAAGATCAGAATAGTATGATATGCTCAAGTTCACAACACACACGTTTCATGTTTTGAATATTGGTTTTCGATTTTTTCGTTTTTGGTTTAACCGATCTTGGTTTCATGAATAGATAGATTCAAAACAAATTTACATGGTTTAATGTATATTAGATTTGCTCTATATACATGCATGCTTAACTTCCTAGACAAACTTAGTTTTGACTTACTTATTCATGTGTTTTATATTTTGGTATTTTTAACAAAACATATTTTGGAATTAAAGTCAAAAACATGGATATATATATGTTTCATGTATATAGGATTATATCCATATACATCATGCCTAAATGTTGTTTAATATCATGTTTTTGTATTTGGATGAGTTTTGGACAAAATGTATTTTCTATTCAAAAATCCAAGTTTTAGAAACCAGTTTTGGATTTTGGTAAAAATGATAAGACACAAAAATGTTTCAAAATGTTTGTTATTTGTGATGAAATTTTTATCACAAGTTTGTATTTCAAATAAAATGATAAAACTATTTTTGTGTATTTTCAGAAGATTTATGAGAATTTTTAGAATTAAAAATTACATGTTTTTCTGACCAGAACAGCTGCTGCCAGGCTAGGTCGGTCGACCGGACGGTCGACCGACGTGCACGGATACGTGCACGCTGGCTGCCCCTTAAGCGGTCGACCGCACTGTCGACCGACTGAGAGCAGGTTGCTCTCTGTTTGTTTCGGTCGACCGGACGGTCGACCGCCCAGAGAGCCGTTGCTCTCTAGTTCTGGGGATGGTCGACTGCACGGTCGACCGGTTGCTGCTAACGATCAAGATGTGACCGTTGGACGGTCGACCGACCGGTCGACCGGTAGGTCATTTTTGGCAGTTTATGCTGCCAACGGCTATATTTTTCTGGGGGCTATAAATACCCCATTAATGGCCTGTTTTCTATAAGATTTTTTGTGCGAATTTTTTCTGACTCTCTAGTGTTTTCACAACAATCAAAAGAAGTTTTTGGGCTTTAAATTGAACAATCTATTTGGTGTTTTTGTTAGGGTTTGAAAAATCAAGAAAAGGGTTTTTGGGAAAAAAGAGTTTTGATTCAACTTCTATATCTTGTTTCAGTTTTTCTCAAGGATTTTCTTTGAGTTTTTAATTTCTATTCCTTTGGTTTTCTCCACACTTGAGCTACATCTACTATCTTATTCTATAGGATCTTTGTGTGGGAAAGAAATTGTTTGTGGTTGTTGTTTAGACCACCAAGTTGAAAACCCTATCTTTGCTTGGCTTTGTGTCTTTCCCTCATTGAGTTGAGGAGGTTGTGCATTTGGGTTGTATCCCTCAAGTGGTGAGGTGATCCTTGTGTATTTTTGTGCTAATCCCTCAAGTTGTGAGGTGATTGTTTGTTGGCTTGGAGTTGTGCCTCAAGGAGGAGGTTGTGTTTGTAAGGAGAGGAGTTGGGTACTCCTTGTAATTGTTATTGCCCCAAATCCTCGGTGGAGGTTCCCTTTGTGGGAGTCCTTTGTGGACAAGCTAGTGGATTTAAAATCCTTCTGGGTGAAGGTGGGGATGTAGAGCTGGGTGCTCGAACCTCGAAACATATCTTATTGTTTGCGCTTGATCTCTTGGCTCTTACTCTCTCTACATTGTGCCTTGCATAAATTCATATTGTTCATTCATAATTATTTGCTTGGCTTGTTTGAGTGTGCATCTCTTGTTAATTGCAATTAGTTTTTAAATTCCGTATTAAGTTTATTAGATTAGCATAATCACCTATTCACCCCCCTCTAGGTGATTTTCAATCTTCACATCCCAAGTTGTTCTTACCATCAAACTTCAAAACATCAATCTTCAATGGATGTGAATTCATGGATTTCATTGCAGATGTACTACCTCTAGCCATCTTCTGAATAGATTCCTCAAAATAATGTGAAAAAAAATAGAGTTAAATTAAAAAACTAGATAAAAATAAAATCTTTACCTCGAAATGAAACCGTAGGAGAGTTTTTAAAATGAGACTCCACCAAATTTGATTCCTTGAGCAATATAAATGTTGTTCTAAGATCGACATACGATCCCACAAACTATCCTAATGCTACTCTGAGATCGACATACGATCTCGGCCAAACAGCCACCAATGCTCTTAAAATCGACCCACGATCCCATGAAGAACCTGAATGCTCTGATACCACTTGTTGGGGCGCCAGGCAACAATCGATGAGGAACTCAACCAACATAGAGAGATGCTCCGGAGAAGTACCCAAAAGACAAGAATAAATAAACAAGATATAAAGTCAAACATAATATTTAATGAGGTTCGGCAATTTGCCTACGTCCTCGGGGTAAGGGGGAGAGATCTTATTGATTCAACAATCAATTACAAGTTGTTCGAGGATTTCGGGGATACAATCATGAGGGCTCTATCCCTCATTTATAGCCAGAGAATCCTAGAGTTTTAGGAAACGATAATTGAATTCGGCTCCTTTTCAGAAATAAAGTCCGAATCCCAACAGGAGAAGCTAACCCTTCCTTTCGGTCAACCGGGCGATCGACCGACCCTTCCTTTCGGTCGACCGGTCGGTCGACAGAGTTCAACAGAAAGTTGGCCATGCCAGTCGGTCAACCGCTTTGGTCGACTTTCCTTGCTTTGGTCAACCGGCTATCGACCGAAGTGCTCTGTGCATGCTGTGCATGCCGGTGGACCTAGCGGTCGGCCGGCCAGCCTTTGTTTTGGCCTGCATATGGATTGCATTCTCGCTCCTTTGAACTCCGATCACTGCACTATCTCTTCCGATGAATTAAAAAACTCTACCATCAAGTTTTTATCTTCTCTCTCCCTACAAATATAAGTTAGGAATTTTATGACAGAGGGGGAGGTGAAAAAATGTGAACATTAAAGAGGGTATTGCTCAATTCACATGGAAGGTTAGGACGGTTTTGTATATATATTTACCCCATTTTATTTCTAAATTCCCTTAGATTGAACACTGCTGAAACTTCGGCTTGCTCGTCACTGTTTTTTTAATTCGATTTCTTCTAAAATGCATACCAGATGTAATTGAAGCTAGGTTGCTTTAAGACTCTTTATAACTCCGTGACAATGCATCACCGTTCCAAAGTTATGGTGACAGTTGATATATTTTTATACTCAACACTTGAAAATGGGTCTCCCACTATATTTTCAATAAAAAAGTCCAGTAAAATCTTAGAAGGCATGTTAAATCATGTTGGGTAATGTTCTAACAGAAAAATGCATGAAAAGTTCTAATAAAAAGGGCATGAGAATCATGAGGGAAATGGGTACTTTCCAGACTATAGACAAGGAGTGTTTGCCTTGAAAATGAGGTTCGAGAAGAATACATGACAAATATGTTACCATTTGTTCAATGGCATGAATTAATCATGTAATCATCTATTATGCTAGCAAATGCCGACAATTTTCATACTGACATTTCACATAAAAGATGATATATTACAAGATGTAACATTTATTTTCAAGTGTAATCCTTCATCTCACAAAGAAAAATATACTAACCTGTTTTGGCAGCCAGAATCGAAGAGTCATGTATCCCTGGAATAAAACTCTTGATTTGATGACATAAAACCTCTTGTTGTTGATTATTTTACCATTTTTTCCCTTGTGGGATGCTTGTCGAAATAATGATGTATAAATTGACGTAAAGTAGAGCGTTTCACGGGGTTTCTCACGGAGGAGCCAATGTGGTAGACGAAAATAGATTGTTGTTTCATATGGGAAACAGCAGCCACAATCATTGCATTCACCACCAGGTCTCCAGGAATCTGTTCACAAACTTCTCACATCAAGTGGTGTAGGCTATTTTCCACCAACATCATAAAGGACACTGTATGAAAGGATGATTTTTGTTTCCTAGATATTTATCAGGTGTTTTGTATATGCATGCATGATAGAAGTTAAAATTCCCTTATTGGAAAAAAAAAAATGTTGACTGGGTTGGAAGTTTTATGGATAGTATGTGCTTCACTCTTAATGAATAAAACTCTAAATTATCAAGGTTATAGCCCGATGATTTTGCTTCATACTCTTGTATTAACAATCCATTTTTTGTTTCATATCTTGATAATAAACATCAACAAGCTTATCTAAGAATTTCGAGTACAAGGACCCAGGATAAAAATGAAAGAGTAGGAAAACTAATTTAGGTTAACTGTTGAAAGCTTCACTACATCAGAGTATATATAGGGGAGCATAGGCATGTGAGATTGGTCAAGTTTAAGATTATACAGGAATCTTGTAAAAATCTTTAATAATTTGAAAAGCTCAGGTCAAGACCCTCATGCTCAAGTGGTTAATGAAAGGACATTCGCAATCAATAATACACACTAATAATATTATATATATTATGAGAAATGATAAAGTCAAATAATTTATTCTACTTCTTATCTCTATTGTACGTTAAGACGGGTTATCAAAATTAGCCCACTATATATCACGATCTCTCTCTTTTCACCTGTTGCCAAACATTACATGGCCTTATTGTTGTGGAATTTTCTGCAAGTTAAACTGATAGGTAATATCTTGCATGTTCATCCTATGAAAAATTAGGAAGTAGTTGAATGCACTCACCACATCCGCAATCTGTGAAAAATCTCCCCAAACACAAGCAAGCCTTCCCTTTGCATAAGCTTCTATGAACATGTCAATAGTCCTACACAATAATCACACGAAGAGTTTAAAAATCTAATTGAGGAAATAATGATTAAGTTTACAAATTTTAAGACACCAGAAACAAGTTTCTTTCCTAAAATTATATTTCACCTGATTCCTTCAATCCAGCCAGGTAATGGTTCCTTGAAAATGCTTGTTATAATTGTTGGCCGAACAATAACAAGAGGTAGATTTCCTCTTGAGTGCCCTAACAACATCTCCCCCATTGCCTTAGTGAAAACATAAGTATTTGGCCAACCAAAATTCCTAGCCCTACATATAGAAAGAGCGGACAAATTAGAATAACTAAATGTTAAAAAAAATGCGAACACCAGGCCATTAAATAAATTTTGCAAATTTAAACTCTTAAATTTAATTTTAATGCTATTTTAATCTGTTGAAACAGAAAAAGATAAAATAAGCTTAACAAATAATTTTCTTGATACTTTATAGTGGTGATAGGATAAGAACAATGGTTTCTAACCTTTGAGAACCCAATTCCTTCATGGCTATGTTCTCAGCGTTCATTGATTTTGTAGAAATTAGTTCCTTCTTCCGTTCTTCAACCAACTTTAGCTCTGCATCTATGTCTAAGGTGATTCCGGGTTTGAGTGTGTCACCTAGATGAAATAACTTCTCATGCACAATCCCCTTCGACATCCCAGCTACATAGGCTAACACAATGCAAGAAGAAACAAGAAGAAACAAGATATACATAATAAGGATACATTGACTATGTTCAAAATAAAATACGCCAAATGAACTCACCAGTTGAAACATGGAGAAGTACTTCTATTTTCTGACATTTCCTCGCAAATTCCACCACGTTCTTAGCACCTAACACATTAGTAGCCAAGGCTACATCATATCTGCTTAGGGAGGCAGAAATATAATTAAGAAAGAGTAACATACTTCAAATCATTTATTTTTTGTGAATGAGATGTTTATATAATAATGATACCTTTCAAAAAAATTTGTGATTGCTGCAACATTGACAACAATGTGTATTTCCCCCCATAACTCTTCTCTAAAGTGAATATCTTCTATACCTAAATTCTCGCATGCAATGTCTCCATCAATAGGATGCACCTTCTCTGAGATAAAAGAGTGAAACTCTTCTCCATGTTTCTCTCTTAAAATATTGAACAATTCGGTCCTTATTATCTGGAGATCGAGATACTACAAAATTATTAATACGTCTTGTTGAAACATCTAAAAATGAGGGATCAATTGCAATTTGAACTGAAAAAGAGACTACCAATGAAATATTGATCATTATCCTGTTTTCTTTCACAAAAATGGTGGACAATGTACATAAGATGTTCTTGATGTACAGAATATTTGGTATATTTTCTAATAAGGAAATCAAAACAGACAAAACATTTTAGGGAAAATCTTACGAGCATACACGTACATTTTGATTCAAAATTTTAGAAATAAACTTGACCCAACAAAACACAAAAAGTTGGAATAATTACATAAAAAAGAGTTGATTCGAGTTGCCATCAGTTAGATTAATCTTGCTAGAAAGTTGAGTTAGAATAGAGAACGTATATTGTCAATAAACAAGTGAATGTATTGAAGAAAGTACAAACTTGCAGATTCTCATGGTGCCCAAATCCTACAGCTGGCAATCTTGAAGAGGCTTAAGTTATAACTGGTCCTATGCAAGGGTAAACTATATGTTGGATACTCACGATCGGGCTGAGCCCAACCTGCCTGCGTAGCCTATGACTATCCCTAATAAGGGAAGTTTTTTCGGGTCAAGTCCAAGCTAAAGTAGGAAAACACTATAATGAGTTGCACATTCTAGGATTTGCGGACCGAAGATTTGAAATTGGTTATAATCTACATTTTCTATGAATAGGAAACTAGGGGCAGGGGACATATAATTAACTCTAAATGCTCTCTCTAATGCACGCTAAGGGTCCCGGGAGTTGATTGCTCTATTAGAACAAAAGAGGAGACTTTGCTATTGTTGTGAAGAATGTTCGAAGAGCTTGTTGGGACATTCATGTAGGAATAGAGTCCACATTGAAAAAGAGAGTAGAAAAAGATGGACTCAAAAAGAAAGCTGAATTCAAAACCTAACAGCTTAAGTTTTCCGGTCAAATTGAGCCTCTATTATGAAGGCCCTTCATGTTTCCCCCATGAAGGCTAGTACTCACCAACATATGGTTGCAAAGCTCCAGTGATGGGTCCATATTCTAGCTCACAAGCTGGAAGAATACAACGGTGCTCACTACACTATCAGCAATGAACCTCCAAGAAGAGTACAAACAGAACTATCAAACTTATGAATTAGAGTCCACAATTGTTGTCTTTGTTCTCAACTTCTGATGACACTATCTGTATGATCAAGCAATGTAGGATATACACCGATCATAAGACGCTTAAATACATTTTTTCCCAAACGAAAAAGTGGCTTGAGTTACTAAAAAATTATGAATTTTAAGAACAAAGGGAGCTTCTAGCACATTTCAAAATTCAGCCTTTATTATTTGAGGAGATCAGGATGGCTAGGGCTGTGGATCCTCAATTCTGCACATTAAGAAAATCCTTGAGATAGGAGCCCAATCAGAGCTTTGGATTCATGAGGATTGCTCTTAAAGGTTTGGAAGTAGGATCTATATTCCTAATAATGCCAAGTTTAAGAGGAAGATTCTAAAGAAGCTCATGGTTTATGTTATTCATGCACCTACAAGGTACAAAAATTACTACAGATTTGAGAAGCATTATTGGGTTGATATAACATGAAGAGGAAGATATCACAACATATGACCTCATGTTTAGTTTATCACTAGATGAAAATTGACTTAAGAGACCGGCAAATTTAATGCAAAATCTCAAAAAAAAAAATTCTGCAGTGAAAAAAGAATCATATTATTGTCAGGATTGCGTCTCGTGTCCGGTTTAGCATTCAGGTGGGCTTTGTGCCCAATGGGCCTTTTGGGCTAGAATTATTTCGTGATGTGGGCAATTACTAAATAATTGATAGTACTAGAGTTTTTTTGTAGCATTATATATAATCTCTCATAAGTTAGATGAGAGGCAGCTTTCGGAAAGAATGTGAGTCAATGAGATGAGCGAGGTGAGATAAAACTTAGTTCTCTTGTACTCTAGTAATTATTCCTTCTCATAGTGGATTTCGCATCGATAATGCCCCCTTGGATGTATGCTGAGTTTGGTCAAATCATGGTAAATTTTGTGTCTTCTTCTTGTATTTGTGATTTCTCATCTTGTATGTTCTAGGTTATTGATCTCACGACGTGTTAAGATCATTAGTAGGGAACTTAATCCCCAACAAGTGGTATCAGAGTTACGGTGATGGATCTAGGTTCGAGTGCTTAATATGGGGGAGGAGATGTCGAGTTGACCCTGATTGGCAGAGGTATGAAGTAAGGAAGAAGAAAAAGAAAAAGTTCGAATCAGTTGCTAGGAGTTGGTTGATGACTGCCGGAGTACGATCAAGGTGGAGCCTTCAAAGGCTCGATGATGATCAGATAGCATGCAATGCAAGGAGGAGTCACCCCCCTCGCGGGGGCAAGTCGGAGGCTTGCTGATGGCAGGAATGGTAGGCCGGCAAGGGCGCAATATGCGACATAATTATGGATAGGTGCAGTTTGGTGAAGAGGCTAAATGATTCACGTGTAGAGAGATGCAACTTTGATGAGATCACGTGCGTCGAGCAAAACATGAAACACCAAAGATTAATCCATGTGTTGCCAAAACAAACAACAAGGGAAAGGATCTTCTTCACATGAGCACTGTTCACATAGGAGTTTGGATTTGGTGTTGGCTCAAAACACCAAACACCACTGAAGCAATGAAAAGCAGAGGACACGTTAAAGTGATCAACGGTTAGAATTGATCGGGATATGAATTGATGAATCCAAAGCCGATATGGGCAATCCAAGAGGAAAACCCTATATTTTCAGCATTTCAGACATAATGATAGTTGTAGATAGAGGAGATTTCAATATTTGTAGCAGTTTTTGTACAAATTGGTGAGGAATTGATAGTGATCACATAGATTGAGTATCAGTCAGAGTTGTGATAGGTTAGTCATGACATGTGAGATCACTACAGACATTGGTGGATCTACCAAGTCTGAGATCATCAATAGCAGGGCGATGACTCTGGCAAACATCAGTGGTGATCTACAACCGATGATTGATGGAAGGAAGACTATGGCAGCGTGTTGGCAAGAAGCTCGAAAGACGATGGTAGTTATGTGAAGACGGTTAGTCTCCAATAAGAAGACATCGATGAAAATATGGACCATAGCTAGTGATTGATGGAAGACCATTGAAGAAACAATGTTTATGTATGGTTGGTAAGACCAAGGCAGGATTTGATGGTCGTTAGCCTCAAGACCAGCGGTAGGCCTAGTAGCCAGGAAGATGTCACAAAGCATATATTGGCTGGTGGCAGCGATGATGCAAAGGGGAGTCTGCAATCTAAGTTTGAAAGATGCAGTAATACAAGCATGGAGTGATATGATTGGTGTATACAGGATTTGCAGCTTCATAGCTTGGACGAGGTGTTACTTTAAGACAGGGTTCATCTGTGAAGTAGGTAACGAGAACAACAAAATATCTCCAGGTTTCGTGGCTCACCAAATTCAAGTCTAGGTGGAGATTGTTAGATTATGTCTCGTATCCGATTTAACATCCAGGGGAGTTTTGTGCCCAATGAGCCTTGTGGGCCGAGATTATGATGTTGGCTATTATTAAATAATGGGTAATGCTAGGGTTTTTTTTTTATAGTGCTATATATAATTTTTCATAGGTTAAATGAGAGGTGGCTTTTGAAAAAGATGTGGATCAATAAGATGAGAGGGAGAGGCTGAGGTGAGAGAAACTTAGTTTTCTTGTACTCTAGTAATTATTCTTTTTCAATAATTTCACATTGATGATGCAGTGTGGATGTCGACTGGATTTGACCGAACCATGTTAAATATTGTGCTTTGTATTTGTGATTTCTCATCTTATGTGCTCGAGGTTATCGATCTCACGGCGTGTTGAGATCGTCGGTGAGAAACTTAATCCCCAAAATTTCAAATCAATTTTGTGATCCCCTTACCTTACTACTACAAAATGGTGCAATGTGTATTTGTAGATCACTTGGCTAAATCAACACATTTTGTTAGCATCAAAATTTGGGATTCTAGGTTGGCAGCCACTTTTGTCAAAGATGTTTTTTCATATGTTAATGTTAAGGATATTCATTATAGGTCACGTCACCTGTTGAGGGTTGCTCCTATAGAGCTCAAGGTTGATATTACTTATGAGTAGTAGCCGACATGTATTTTTGACATTGTTACAATAATTAAAGAAGAGAAAACTAAATTGCATATTATTTATGATGATAAGGCCAATGCCCAATATATAATGATACAATTGCATGATAATGAAACTTCTACTCCTATTACAATCCTAATATAATAGTTATTGTTTTCTAATCTTAATATTACTCTAACAAAATTCTAATACTACTACTACTCTGAACACCCCTCCTCAAACTCATGGTGGAGAAGCCAACAAGAGTTTGCCAAAAACTAAAAAAGAAAAGAAAGAGAAAAAGGGAAAAAAAATCTAATTGCCTCCCTAAAAAAAAAATTCTAAAATTTGGATTTTAGAGATTCCTAAATCTCAATATAGATGAAGGTTTTGATAGATCCTCGAACTCAAAAAGGAATGATTTGATAAGGTAAGCGAGAGATATGATTGACCGCAATCGAATTGATGTAGTAAACCGGTGACGCCTTCCGGTACATGCGCACTCAGATCAGTGCAGATAGAAAAATCTGATGATGTCTGCCAGTAGATGCACTCGGATCAGTGCAATTAGAAGAATGCACTAGGACCAGTGCAACTAAAAGAATTTGGAAATGCCCGCCAGTAGAGGCACTCGGACCAGTGCAGCTGAAGAACTTGGACTAACAAAAGATGTGAACTATTTGGATTGTTGAACTTTGATTTCTCTGAACAAGAAGAGAGCTTGATGTGGATATGAGAGCATAATGATGAAGTCTTTGATTTTCTCTGAACGAGAGATGATTGGTGAGAACAACAGATGCATGCATGTACATACATGTGGAGATGATTTGCTTGAAGATTGGTGAGAAATTCATTGATTCACAACTTGGCCACTTGATTGATTGGAGATGTTGGTGAGGTTATGAGATTGGTGATGTTGACAGCGATGATGAAAGCGACTGGTAATTTTGAAAGAACGGAAGCACAATGTGGCCCAACGCTAGGCACATGCTTCATGAGCACGGCCTAGCGCAGGCGCATGAACAATTTATCGACGATAATTAATAGAAGAAATCTTGCTCTGATACCTATTACAAATAATTGAAAAAGGAGTACTTTGAATGTAAACATGCATGCATGTGATCAAACTAGTAGCATGCATGTTGAACTTGAATGTTGATTATTTTGAACTATGAAGGAGCACTTTGAACGAATTATTTGAGGTAGCGACTCTAGCCTTGTTGGATGGACGATGACAAAAATAGAGTCTGGCCTTGGCAAACCTTGGCAGAGTCATGGAGTCTGTCTTCGGCACACGGCGACGGTGGCGGTGACAGGGGCGACAGGGATGGGAGGCGAATGATGAGAACGAAGGAGAATTCTGTAGGACTTGATGAAGATTGAGGAATTTTAAGGAACTTTGTAGAGAATATTTTTGAAGTAATGGCCCGATGCTAGGCACGACTACATGAGTCGGCCCAGCGCAAGCTTGTGAACAATTTGTTGACGATGATCAATAGAAAAGATTTTTAGAGAGTAGTCTCTGATACCATATTACAATAATTAAAGAAAAGAAAACTGAATTGCATGTTATTGATGATGATAAGGACAATGCCCAAATATATAGAGATACAATTGCATCATAATGAAAATTTACTCCTAATACAATAGGTATTGTTTTATAAATTTAATATTACTCTAACAAAATTCTGAAAATACACCTAGAGGGGGGTGAATAGGTGTATGACTATTCTAATAATAAATGATGAGGAATTAAAAACTAATTGTAATACACTAAGTGTAACCAAAGAGTGTAGCCGAATTTTCGGTAACGAGCTCTGGACTATCTCCTCTAAATTCCTCTAAATAGGAGTTGAGGTTCTATTTCAAGCTCTCTTGGTTCAACACAAGTATGGGCACACACAAATAATATCAAGCATATATGTATGATATGAACTATATGAAATAATGTAAGGTATAAGAGAGAACAGTTTGGTGATAGTGGATCAATCGCAAACACCGAGATATGTTTCGAGATTCGAGCCACTGCTCTACGTCTCTGCCTTCACATAGAAGGATTTTCACTATACGTCCACACAGGACCTCCAACACAGGGAACCTCCACCGAGGATTTGGCAAATACAAAATAGGAGTACACAACTCCTCTCTCCAACAAAATCACCTCTACACAAGAGACAAGGCACAACAACAATCACCTCACACAAGAGGGATAAGACACTAAGCCAAAAAACAATCACCTCTTCACTATGAGGGATAAGGCACAAAGCTAAACTCTACCACAATCACCTCTTTACAAGAGGGATAACCACAAACCCAAATCACAATCTCCTCTATACATAGAGGGATAGGCACAAACCAAAGTAAAGAGAAAGCTACAATCTTAGTGACAACAAAGATCACAAGCAACCTTGGTGATCACAATAGACCACAAACCAATTTTCTCACAAAATAAGATCCTATAGATAGGATAGAGATGATAGCTCAAGTGTGAGAAAACAAGGTGTTTGGAATGAAAATAATAAAGAAAAACACTTGAAAAAAATCTCAAGATAGATGTTGAAATAAAGATCAAAAGCCAATTCCCAAATACAATCCTTTTCTTTGATTTTTTCCACCCTTGAAAACAAATAAAAGATAACTTGCTGCTAAAACTCTACTATAGATGGGAAAATAAGCTCTTCAAATGCTTGTTAAAAATAGCCCAAGAGATAGGTATTTATAACCCTCTCAAAAATATAGCCGTTGCAGCCTGAAAATGGCGAGACTGCCCCTCCGGTCGACCGCCCGGTCGATCGGGCAATGGTCATTTTTCTGACCGTTAAGCCTCTGGTCGACCAGCCGGTCAACCGGGCCAAGCCTGTTGGTTGATCGCCCGGTCGACCTGCCAGCACCCGAGAGTTGGGTGCTTTCAGTCGGTCGACCGCCCGGTCGACCGGCCTTCTTTTGCTGGCCATGTGTACATTCTCGTGCATGTCAATCGACCGGTTCCGGTCAACCGACTCCTGGTTCGGTCGACCGCTAGCTGAGTCTGGCTGAAAATCTGGGACTGAAAGCTTAGGTTATTTAATACCAATTAAATACCATAAAATCACATAAATTTCACAAAAATAAGTTCTTGTAAGATCTTTGAATAACAAACATGTGTGACTAAAAATCAATACATATTATAAACTATTTGAACCATTTTTGTGATATTGAAATTAGGCTTAAACACAAAATCGGTATTTTCCAAAAACCAAACTTTGAAATAGAAATCCAATTTTTTCAAATCTTGTATAAATACAAAAACATGTATTGAAACAAATTTGAAGCATATTGTATATAGAAAGAATCCAATATATATATAAGATTCATATCTATGTTTTTGACATGAAATCCAAAAATAAGTTTTGTTTCAATACAAAATTCCAAACTCATGAAATAGACCATCAAAATAAGTTTATCTAAATATGTGAAGCATATATGTATATAGATCAAATCTGATATATATTAAACCATGTAAACTTGTTTTGATTCTATCTATTCATGAAAAGCATATATATGAAAACCGAAACCGGTTAAACCGAAAACAAAACAAATTAAAACTTGTGTGTGTGAACTTGAGCATATCAATACTATCTACCTTACACATGATATAAACTAAACTAAACAAACCAAGGTCTTCTTGTAGAACTCCTTCTCCAAGTCGACTCGATCTAAACGCGATCCAACGAGCTTGACTCCAACCGAGTGCTAGATGCGATCCTGACGCGCGAGCTCTTGAATCTACAAGTGTTAGCTCTAAAACTCCTTTGTTGAAGCCAAACACCTAGTAATATCTTGGTCAATAACTGAAACTATATAAACACAAGATTATTAATAAACTATAACTACATAAGTTAATCATCATCATAACTAGAGTGATGGGTCTTTAGGCCAACAATCTCCCCCTTTTTGATGATGACAAACTTATGGAGTTATATATGCATGGATTAAAGATAAGCTTCATAGAAGCTCCCCCTTAACTCATGCATAGCAATGAACATAAAGATATTCAATGAAATGTATAAACCAAACTCAAACATATATGCATAAATAAGAAAATAAATATGCATAGTAATTCTTCGCCGACATTTTGCATAAACAAGGAAATGAAATAAGCATGCATATATAAACTCATCAAATTCTTCTCCCCCTTTTTGTCAATCCATCAACAAAGGGGCAAAGGAAAAATAAGCAATAAAGATGTATATACGATATACATTCATGAAGAGGAGGGACGTAAAGTTAACTTTTCCTGTATACATGCATTATATAAAAAGAAATGACTAGACCATAACCACATAAAGCATAATTTACAATGTATAAGTGGAGATGTTAAGCTCCCCCTACATATGTGTATTACATAGAGAGGAGAGGTCAAGCTCCTCAATATGAGATACACTCAACATGATCTATATATAGAGGAGATGTTAAGCTCCCCTTGCATATAAGCAATATATATCAAAACATGTTGAAATCACTTATAAAACAAAATTATGAATTTTCTTGAAGTCAACAAAATAAATTTTGATATCAATGAAAGTGAAACATTTTATGTTTTTGATACCAATTGAAAATATCTTGTATGATACCAATTGAAAATGAAACATTGTATGTTTTTAATACCAATTGAAATATATTATAAATTTTGATACCAATTGGAAGTAAAGACCAAATTTTTGGGTAAACACAACTCATTTTGCAATAAGGATACCAAATTGAGAATAATACCAATTTAAAATTATTGATACCAATATTAAAAATGTTAGCATATACCAAAACAAAATATTTTTCATCATAAAGAATGGAAGTAAGATACCAATCGAAAATAAAGCCGATTGAAAGATAAAACACGAATATTTCTCCTCCTTCATGAAATACTAATAAAAATGATGCATAAGCTTGTATAAAATACCAATTGAAAAATAATTGACATTTAGGACTAAATCAAGTTTAGTATAAACATAATTTGTGCTTTAAGAAGTAAAGATATTGCAAGCACAATCAAATCATATATTTATATGAAAATGAAAATACCAATTGAAATTGATATTAATTGAATTTTGAATCATACATATATAAGAAAATATATATGAGTATACAAAAATGAAATAACATGAAGATCATGTGTATAACTCATAACTACCACCCTTTTCATGCACAAGTTTAAATAGATTTTCAATTAGGCATACAAGACATGGTTGCCCAACCAACTACCCTTAAAGGATAGAAGTTTTAAAAATAAGATTTGAAAATAGTTATTCATTGAAAACACTACTATATGAAGAATAAATAACTACTTTAAAGTATTTTTTAAAAAACTAGTTAAGAATCTTCAAAACATGAAACTAATTCATCAAAACTCAACAAGCATCAAGTATATGTATGTTTTGTTAAAACTAAAAGTATACATACATATCTCAAAAATAAACGAGCCCATAAAAAAGTTTGCATAAAGGCAAGTGACTCAAGGGTATACATGTATATCCAATATTTTTAGACAAAATTAACATATACATGAAGCTAAACACATTTTTATGATAAACATGTATAAAAATAGGGAATACAAATTAAAATGTAAGAAACATCAAAACTAGGCTATACAAGTACATCTAATAGGTACAATTGAGCAATAAAGCACAAATATATAATAATCAAATGTGGCTCACTAGTTGTACAAGTATAAACACAAGTTTTAATAAAAACTACATCTAAACAACAAGTAATCAAAACATGAAGTATAAAAGAAAACATAAACTAATATGATCATTATGTAAATGCATATGTTTTAGAGTTAGGATACACAATAGCTAAACTATAATGAAAACACAAAAATATGAATTCATATGAACATGAGTGTGTCTCAAAGACTGCATATGCATATCACTAGTCTAATTAACATGACATTTAACATAATAGTCATAAAAAATCAAAACATGCTAAAGTCAATCAATAAGAGCATGTAAATAAAATGGGAGTTAGATATAGTTACCAAAATCATTTGGGCTAATCTCTAGATCTCCAACCATAGTGGTCCTCTTTCCACCAAACTTTCCTTGAAAGTGATGCATCCAAAAGTGTCACCATTTAGCTCGGAACGCATCCACTATCAAGGCACCAATACCCTCACGTCAAGCGAGAGCCCACACCTACATCAAATAAAATAGGAGTAGGTTTTGGTACCCATACCTTATTGGGTCCATGGGGGTTAGCACCTTTCCTAACCCAAATAAAATTTTTTGTAAAATTTGAATCATTTATTCTATCATAACAAAATTTTAAAAGGTGGCCCTTATGTCCACATTGTGTACGAGTGTACACATGAGCATACATTGAATCATGTCTGTGAGTATGATGAGCAAGTGTATGTCGTGTATGGTATGCATGAATATGTGGTGCATGTTTCTTGCGAAACATGGATTCCAATTTCTTGTGATCCATAGCACATTGGCTCAAAGTGGAGCCCAAACAATCTACACTTCTCTTCAACATGCATATATCATTTTTAATTCTTGAAGATAAAGTGAAGCAACCAACATGTTTATCTATAGAAGAAGAAGCAAAAGAAACATGACAAACACGAGTATCAAAATCATTTTTCAAAAAAGAGTTTTCCTTTGAAACAAATTCCAATTCTTTTGAATTCAAATCAATTTTATTTTTCAAAGAATTGTTCTCTTTTAAAATAATTTCAAGTTTTGAAGACAAAACCTTATTTTTTTTCAAAACATCATTACAATTATTTTTATTCTTTAAAATTTTGTTTTCATTTAATGCAAGGTCAAGTTGGGAGTTCAATGAGTCCCTTTCATTTGAAATCTCATCCCTCTCTTGCAAAATAATATTAAGTTTTAAAAACAAATCCTTATTTTTTTTCTTTTAATTCAAAGCTTTTCTTTTTTAAAACTTTGTATTTTTCTAGCAAGTTTTCACAAACTATAGATAGTTCTTCATTTAATGTATAACTATCCATATGATCATCACCAGAAGAACTAGCACAATCATCTAGTTGAGTTTCTGAATGTACCTCAAGGGAGTCATTCCCTTGGACCATATAGCAAGCTTGTACGGACTCATCTCCACTAGATTCTTTCTCCACATATTTTGGAGAGGTCAATGTGTTCCACACTGTAAAAGCAGAACCACAATGAGAAACAGTCATAAGATAAGCTTTACTAAGAGTTCGCCTAAATGCCTCTAAGGCTTGTGCATTAGCTTCTATATGCTTGTTATTAGCAAGATAAGATTTCTTTATAGTAGCAAGGTAAACATGCATTCCTAGGGTCTTTAAATAGGCACTCATTCTTAGTTTCTATATATCGATGTTGAAAACATCAAACATGGGAGGGGTCATGAAATCCATGAGTGCATAAACTATATGTGTGCAAATGCAAATATAGATTAGCTAGCTAAGATCTCACTCCTAGGTGGTTAGACCTAATATCAAGAGCGTAGGCTCTGATACTAGTTGAAAATACACCTAGAGGGGGTGAATAGGTATATGGCTAATCTAATAATAATTGATGAGGAATTAAAAACTAATTGCAACACACTAAGTGTAACCAAAGAGTGTAGCCGAATTTTCGGTGACAGGCTCTGGACTATCTCCTCTAAATTCCTCTAAATAAGAGTTGAGGTGCTATTTGAAGCTCTCTTGGTTTAACACAAGTATGGACACACACAAACAATACCAAGCATATATGTATTAAATGAACTATATGAAACAATGCAAAGTATAAGAGAGATAGAGTTTAGAGATAGTGGATCAATCGCAAACACCAGATAAGTTTCGAGGTTCGAGCCACTGCTCTACGTCCCCGCCTTCACGCAGAAGGATATCCACTATACGTCCACACAGGACCTCCCACACAGGGAAGCTCCACCGAGGATTTGGCAAATACAAACTAGGACTACACAACACCTCTCTCCAACAAAACCACCGCTACATAAGAGGCAAGGCACAACAACAATCACCTCACACAAGAGGGACAAGGCACTAAGCCAAACAACAATCACCTCTTCACTAAGAGGGACAAGGCACAAAGCCAAACTCCACCACAATCACCTCTTTACAAGAAGGATAACCACAAATCCAATCACAATCTCCTCTACACTTAGAGGGATAGGGACAAACCAAAGCAAAGAGAAAGTTACAATCTTGGTGACAACAAAGATCACAAACAACCTTGGTGATCACAATAGACCTCAAACCAATTTTTTCACAAAAATAAGATCCTATAAATAGGATAGAGATGATAGCTCAAGTATGAGAAAGCAAGGTGTTTGGAATGAAAATAACAAAGTAAAACACTTGGGAAAATCTCAAGATAGATGTTGAAATAAAGATCAAAAACCAATTACCAAATACTTTCTTTTTCTTTGATTTTTCCAACCCTTCAAAACAAATAAAAGATAAATCTTTTAACCACAAAAACTCTTTTAAACTTGCTGCTAAAACACTAGTTTAGATGAAAAATAAGCTCTTCAAATTCTTGTTAAAAATAGCCCAAGAGATGGGTATGTATAACCCTCTCAAAAATATAGCCGTTGCAGCTTGAAAATGGCCAGACTGCCCCTCTGGTCGACCGCCCGGTCGACCGGCCAACGGTCATTTTTCTGACCGTTGAGCCTCTGGTCGACCACCTGGTTGATCGACCGGGCCAAGCCTATCGGTCGACCGCCCGATCGACCGACCAGCACCCGAGGGTTAGATGCTTTCAGTCGGTCGACCGCCCGGTCGACCGGCCTTCTTTGGCTGGCCATGTGCACGTTCTCGTGCACATCGATCGACCGGTCCGGTCGACCGTCCGGTCGATCGCCAGTTGAGTCTGGCTAAAATCTGGGACTGAAAACTTAGGCTATTTAATACCAATTAAATCCCATAAAATCACATAAATTTCACAAAAGTAAGTTCTTAGAAGATCTTTGAATAATAAATATGTGTGACTAAAAATCAATACATATTACAAACTATTTGAACCATTTTGGTGATATTGAAATTAGGCTTAAACACAAAATCGGTATTTTCCAAAAATCAAACTTTCAAATGGAAATCTGATTTTTTCAAAACTTGTATATATAACATGATATTGAAACAAGTTTGAAGCATATCGTATATGGATAAAATTCAATATACATATAAGATACATATCTATATTTTTGACATGAAATCCAAAAATAAGTTTTGTTTAAATACAAAATTTCAAACTCATAAAATAGACAATCAAAATAAGTTTATCTAAATATGTGAAGTATATATGTATATAGATCAAATCTAATATACATTAAACTATGTAAACTTGTTTTGATTCTATCTATTCATGAAAATAATATATATGAAAACTGAAACCGGTTAAACCGAAAACCAAATAAATTAAAACTTTTGTGTGTGTGAACTTGAGCATATCATATCTACCTTACACAAGATCTAAACTAAACTAAACAAACCGAGGTCTTCTTGTAGAACTCCTTCTCTAAGTCGACTCGATCCAAACGCGATCCAACGAGCTTGACTCCAACTGAGTTGTAGATGCGATCTTGACGCGCGAGCTCTTGAATCTACGAGTGTTAGCTCTAAAACTTCTTTATTGAAGCCAAACACCTAACTAATATCTTGGTCAATAACTGATACTATATAAACACAAGATTATTAGTAAACTATAACTACATGAGTTAATCATCATCAAAACTAGAGTGTGGGCCTTTGGGCTTATAAATTCTAATACTACTACTCCTCTTAACAGATATAAAGAAAAAGTACTAAAGTAGAGAATTATTTCTTATGAATGTTCAACAGAGAAATCATAGTGAAAGGGAGCCTACATACGAGCTTGAAGAGATTATGAAGAATAGATACCTGCCAACATTTTGAAGTTAAGGTTAGTGCTATTTATTTATTGCATTATATTCTGTTGCATTAGTGTTATGATTAATTTAATAATTTTCTGGTTGATGCACGTTTTGAGGAAAAAACTCATATAAGTCGGGGATCATGTAATATCCACAAAAATAATAGTACTAATAATAATGGTAATGATATAAATATTTTAGGAAGTTATCTAATCACAAAAAAATACCTTGATCTGCTTAATGAAATGAAACATATAGTAAACTAAGTAGATGGGTAATTTCTTGTAAGATAAATTGTTAAAAGATAAGCAGATTAAAGACAATGTTAGTTAAGATAAATAGTTTTATTAAAACCCTATCACATATTTTACTATTAAGGGCAGAAATAAACAAGAGATCCAAGATTATTGTTGATTGAATGGCTGTTGTTTGTTCTTGCATCATCTCGTCCAAATAGTTTATTTTTATTCAAGTTAGATAAATTGGTGACTGCATTGCTAGAGCATCTGAGTACTTCAATGTTCTGAGCATTACCAATCATGGAGGTCAGATAGCCTTGAAGATTGACATCCAAAAGGCATTCAACTCCATCAATTGACATTTTCTCTTGGAGATTCTCAAGAGCTTTGGGTTTTCTGAGAGTTTCATTGGTTGAGTTGGTACTATTTTTGATTTTGCTGGGATTTCGGTGTTGATCAATGGATCTCCTAAGGGGTATTTTTAGTGTTCCAGAGGTGTGAGGCAGGGCGATCATCTCTCTCCCTTTAATTTCTACTTAGTTGAGGACTTTCAGAGAAGGTACCTCACCACTTGGTCAATGATCGGTCACATATATTGCATATATATTGTCACATTATAATGTTTATTATCTAAATAAATCATATTAATAAGTCCTATTTTTCTTTATAAAATGCAGGCCCATTGCTAAAGGATAGGAAAGAGAAACGAGCCCAAAAGCCCATCAAATTCTAATTTAATTCAGAATTAATTCGAAATCAGGAAATCAGGGTAGATCATGGCAAATCAGAGAGGTTAAAAATCGGTTAAAATGAATATTCCCAAATCAAGTGGTTAAAACTAAAGATCAAAGGCTGTTTCGTCAAATCCTGGAGCTGAAACGGGAAATCCAGCAGGAGATAAAAGTGTATCTCCAAACAAAGGAGACCCACCAACCAAGTGTGGCCACTTGGCCACACCATGGCCGCAAAAATGAGGCTTTGGCCACATTTTTGCAACCGTTTGACTTCTGTTGGGGAGCGTTTGCTTCCCCTATCTTTGTACGCCCTCTCCTGTTTGATTTTTTCCTATAAATACTGTATTTTTAAGAGAAAAAGGGACCAAAAATTAGTTTAAAATTTTCTCTTTATTTTTAGGGTTTAGGTTTTTTGTTAGATAGTACTGAGAAGTTGTATCTCTATTTTCTAATTTGTAGTTCATTCCAAATACCAGAGAGAGATAGAGTGATTGTAATCCGAAAATTGAAGTGATATCAACAAAGGATCAAGCTTTCTCTTCTTCTACTCAAATTCATATGTATGTATTGCTTTATTTACATGCCTTGTTTTTAACTTCCATGAGTAGCTAAACTTGTATTCTGGGCTCACTATCGTCCCTCTCTTCGATCCCTCTTGTTTTGAACGGTTTTGACGTAGAGAACCCAACGGAATCATATGCATGCCATAACTAAGCCTTTCTTCTTTGAAAGTGTTCTTTAAGGCACATGAGGTGGGTTTGAATTTCTAAACTTCTATTTCTTTTAAAATATTACTTGAACTTGCTTTTATTTCATACTTGAAAACTTGATGATTTAACATTCAGTTCAAGAGGATTTCTTGAGAAAAAGAGTTAAACTTTTCCAAACAATCTTATTTGCTTTACTTAAAACTTTCGAAACTAAAGCTTAAGTTTTTACCTATGATCAAGTTGAGGCATTAAGAATTTCAAGAGAAGAACACATCGTTGAGTAGTAAGATAGTGAGCCCAGATTTGTTTCCTATATTTAAAACAACCAAACAATTTTTAACACTTTTAAAGATCACTTTTTCCAAAGCCTTCTCTAAGTTTTTCAATTTTTCTTTTAAATCACTTCCCTTCTCTCCATTCTCTTTTCAACTAAAAAAAAAAAAAATAGCACCATTTTTTGATTTCTAAACAAAAATACCGAAAAGCTTTCATCACATTTTTCCTTGTGGACACGACCTGTTAGCCCAAAGCTAGACGCTAATTCTTTTTACTTTCATTTTACAATCAAATTTTGGCACCGTTGTCGGGGAGGGAACAGTGTAATTGTTTTCTAACAAGTTTGGTGTCTTGTTTCAGGGACATCAAGATTCAGATTTATCGCTCAAGCTTTGCAGGAGAAGACTTGCTATTCTGTGCCCCTACTCTCGAAAGTAGGAAACAGAATTTCAAGAAATTGCAGTGCAAAAGTTGAATTTTTTGTTGGACTACTAAAAACTTTCTTTTGTAGGGCATATTGCTTGCAAAAATAAAGTTTTTGTGTGTTAATTTTTTTGCTATATCTGATATTCACACTCCCTATTTTTAATCCAATAGTAATCTGATTGATTGCTAATTGCTTAAAAAATGTTTAGACTTGCATTATAGGCATTTGTCTAATTACTTTTTTTTACGATTACTGTTGAAGATAGCTAGAGACAAGGTACGTATGCATAACATATAGTTAGGAAATATTCTTGGGTGATATTTGCTTGTGAATGTTATTTTTCTATATCTTGCACACTCTGCACAATCAATTCTAAGGGTAAAACCCAAATCAAGATATGGTAGGGAAGTCATTACCCTTCGTTAGCCCACAACCATCTCAAGTACGCACAACCTAAGCCTAAGTTAAAATCTGATAGACGTTGGCCTTAGGGACATCTCGAACTCATTAGGAGATTATCCTAAGGGGGAAGGTGTTAGAATTTTACTCCTACCAAATCAGTGTCAGGAAAGGGATTGAGGGGCGAAACCCTGAAGGTTGGTAGTTTGGTTTAATTAGGCCCGTCGCCTTTGCGCGGATACCTCCCACCAATCTTGCCCTGACCTGGCGATTAGCTTGTGGTTAAAGTCTACATTAAAGCTCCTGTGGACAATCAACTAGTTAGGAGCTGTCTAGATCAAGGTTACCTTAAATTAGGCTTGGTTGTATCCTCTTGTTGACTATTGGTGAACTTGCTTGTGATTGTGTTTGTGTATGCAAGTGTGGTCAAGAGACCCTAATTCATCTAGGCTAACTAGAAACACATCACCACCCAAGTTTGAACCAAGACCAGATCCAGTTATGGCTCAACCGACATCTTTGCAGGATAGGTTCTATCCCATTAGAACCTCACTTCCATCTTGCATCCAACTTTCATCAATTGTTGAATACAATTTTGAGCTCAATCCTCAGTTCATCAACATACTCCCCAAGTTTCACGGCTTAGAGTCTGAAGATGCTTATTTCTTCATAAGAGAATTTGAGAAAGTATGTCTAATGATGAAAATCCTACACCTTGTAGATGATGCTATTAGGTTGAGATTTGTCCCTTTCGCTCTTAAGGACTTAGCCAAGAAATTGCTTTACAGCTTAGCGACCGGCTCTATCACATCTTAGGATGGTTTCATCAAGGTCTTCTTGAAGAAATTCTATTCAATTCATAAGACCGCTCTCGTTAGGAAAAACATCATGCAGTTCAAGTAAGAACCTAGTGAACCATTTTGGAGGTATTTTGAATGCTTCAAAGACCTTCTTATCCAATGTCCTCATCATAAAATAGAAAAATGGTGACAATGTCAAATTCTTTATGATTTTAACTACTCAACCAAGACCCTCTTTGAAAGCATGTGCCAAGGAAGATTCTTGCAGAAGGATGAGAATTAAGGATGGGATTTATATGAGAATCCAGCTGAAAAGATCATCCAATGGGAACCAACTAGTAAAAGCTCTAGGAATTCAAACTCCATCTCTTCAAAAGGAGGTCTCCATTCAATTGAATCATCCATAGCTAATGAGGCAAAGTTGGCTAACCTAGCGAGATGACTGGAAGCTTTGAAAACTAAGGGACCAAGTCCAGTCAATCAAGTCAGCCCAAACCAAATTTCAACTCCGGGCTGTACTTATTGTCAAGACATGAATCATGTATTTGAGGAGTGTCCAGTGTTTCAAGCTCAACAATATTTTTTAGAACCGATGAATACGGCCTTTTCAAGGCCGAACAATGAACTTTACGCACCAACGTACAATCCTGGCTGGAGAAATCATCCAAATTTCTCATAGAGCCAACACAACAATGACCACCCATGGTCGAACCATGCAAGCCACTTCCATCATTCCAATAATTCTTCCAATCATCAACCCAACTTTCCAAATTACTCTCATAATTCTCCCAACAATTTTTCAAATTATCAACAAAACTTTCCCAACCAAGCTCCATCATCTTCCTTCTAGAATCCTCAACTTAAAAGAAAATGACTGATTTTGAGAGAAATATGAAAAGGTACATGAAGAACCAAGATTCCCTCATGCAAATAATACAGAGGCTAGAGGGTCAAATGAGCCAATTAGTCAATCCACAGAATGAGAGGCAAAAGGGTAACTTACCCGGTCAACTAATTATAAATCTAGGAATTCTCAACAAGCTCATTTGGATGAGGAACAATCATTGAATCAATGTATAGCTGTTTATACGTTGAGGTCGAGAAAGAAAATTGATAATCAAGTGTCAAAATCACCCATTTCCAGTCAGCACAATCACACTCCAGCATCCACCTCATCTAGTCCCAATCTTTCCAAATCTGACGAATCTGAAGAAGATAAGTCAACCAGTTAGGTGTACAAACCTATAGTATCATTTCTTATTAGGTAAAGAACAACAAGTAGAATCCATACATGGATAAAATAATTGAGATCTTCAACTAAGTGAAGATAACTCTGCCACTCCTTGATGCCATCCAACAAGTCCCATCCTATGCAAAATTCTTAAGGACATGTGCGACAAGAAGAGAAACACTAATGTACCCAAGAAAGTCTTCTTAGCTACTAACATTAGTAAACTACTGTGGGTCTGATCCCTATCAGGTACAAGGATCCGGGTTATCCCACCATTGACTGCACTATAGGAAAAATCGAGATTAGTTATGCATTTCTTAACTTGGGAGCAAGTATCAACCTGCTTCCATTCTCAGTTTATTAACAACTCGGGTTAGGCGATCTTAGTCTAACTCGAGTTATAATCCAACTGGCTGACCGTTCTGTAAAAGTTCCAAAGGAGAAAATTAATGATGTCCTTATCTGGGTCGGGGTGTTTTTCTACCAGCTAATTTCAAAGTTCTTGAGACACAACCTGTGTCAGATCCTAGAGCTCAAACTCCTGTTATCCTAGGGCGTCCATTCCTTGCTACTGCCAATGCTATTATCAATTGTAGGAATGGGTCTATGAGATTAACTTTTGAGGACATGACTAGAGAAGTTAATGTTTTCAACCTAGAAAAATAACCTCGTAAGATAAGAGATCAAACATTTGAGGTAAACTTTGTTGAAAGCAATTATGATGAAGAAAGTGAAGATATAGAGAATGAGTCTCTGTTTCTTGATGAATTATTTAAAATGAATGCAATTATCTTAATGAGAAGTCATATGTCAGAGATCCTAATTTTAGAGTCCCCTTTATAAAAAGGAAATTTGATTTGAATATCTTCACTTTCGATGAGCCAATTAATGATATATCGCATGAGAATATAATTCAATAACCTCCAATTGACCTACTCTTTGAAAACCTCTTCGAAGAAGAACTCATGTGTTTGGATGAACCGACTAGAGATATTTTGGTTAAATACACACCTCTAGGGGAAAGTGTTGACCTAAGTTTTGAGGAAATATATGGAACTGAGTTAGATTCTTATGCATTCATAGTGAGGAAGTTTTAACTGAGAAGTGTGATGATGATCAATTTTTAAATAATGAATGTAGAAATATGAGGAAGAAAAACTTAAAGAAGGTGAGACTGGGGAGGAAGCGAGCTAAAATGACAAAAAGATTAGCCTCCCCACTATGCCCTATAAAGAGAACCCATTGGAATGATGGGAAGAGAGCGAGAGGGATGAGACCAAAAAAGCTCTAGGTATGGGAGAAACATAATATTGTACATATTTTTGTATAATATATATGCACCTCTTTTACATTCCATTTCATGCATCTATACATTTTTTTCATACATTGGGGACAACGCATGAGATAAGTGTGGGGGAGGGCTCTAACATGACTAATATATATAAAAAAAAAGAAGAAACAAATATATATATATATATATATATATAACTTTTTGAAGAAAAGAATTATATTTTGATATATTTTTTGTAAGAAATTAAGTCAATTTTAAGGAATAGAAAAATCATAATTAGGATTTCTTATACTTTGTCAAAATAAGATGACTTGTTTGATTTTCAGGGTTAGGAAGAAAATTGATGAAATATACACACCTTATACACTTACACACTTATGGGTCAAAAACAAAGATTCTTATGCCTTATAAAAAAAGAATATATATATATATATATATATATATATATATATATATATATATATATATATATATATATATGTATATGTGTGTGTGTATATGTATATTTATGAAAAAGAAACAAATCTAATTATTGATTAGCTAGGTGCTTTAGCCTAAGAAAGCCTTGATATTTATGCAAAAGATAATTAGATAAGTTTGAAAAAAGTATATATATATATATAAATCCTCTGATGAAGCTTGGTATTTGTGCCTCATGAAGCATAAGTATTCACGCCTAAAAGGGGTACATTTTATGAATAAAAATCCTTGGTTTCGTGGCCTTGTCTGCTCGAGTGTTTAAGTCCTTAGGGGTATTTTCTCACTTGGTGCCCTAAGACTGTCCAGTTTGTGAGTCACCGACTAAAGGCTCGTTACATGGGAAGCTTAGCAAGCCTTATGGAATTGAGGAATAAATACCACCAAAAATAAATATACATAAGGCATAGGACTTAATGTTAAAGAACCCTTAGTCAAACTTCACGGTCACGACGGCGCATATGACTCAGGGTAAAGCAATAGTTAGATGAGAAATACAATTTGACTCCTTACTTTTATTGATGACATATTTTTGAATAGAGACTAAGTTCAGGAATGAAAAGTTTGATATTCCTATAACTTATAGATTACTTGAATTATTACAAGTATGCTTCAAATATTTTCTCTTTTCAAAATGCTTTTCGAAAATACTAACATTTTTTTTCTTTCTTTATGGATTTTGTGGGTGCAATCCACTGAAAACCCTCACGAGATAAAACTCGTCCTCTAGGGATAACCTAGAGATTTAATGGCTTGTTGCACATGCTCAGTGCAATCGAGTGACCTGCGAAAGTGGTCTAATATTTTATTAGGATTAGTTTTGATGTTTTGCTCAAGGGCGAGCAAAAGATAAGTGTGGGGGTGTGATCGATCACATATATTACATATATATTGTCACATTATCATGTTTATTATCTAAATAAATCATATTAATAAGTCCTATTTTTCTTTATAAAATGTAGGCTCATTGCTAAAGGATAGGAAAGAGAAACGAGCCCAAAATCCCATCAAATTCTGATTTAATTCAGAATTAATTTGAAATCAGGAAATCAAGACAGATCATGGCAAATCAGAGAGATTGAAAATCGGTTAAAATGAATCTTCCTAAATCAAGTGATTAAAGCCAAAAATCAAAGGCTCAAATCCTGGAGCTGAAACGGGAAAAACCAGCAGGAGATAAAAGTGTATCTCCAAACAAAGGAGACCCACCAACCAGGTGTAGCCACTTGGCTACGCCATGGCCGAACTGCGTTTTCGCGGCCGTTTGACTTTTGTTGTGGGAGCGTTTGCTCCCCTATCTTCGTACGCCCTCCCCCGTTTGATTTTTGCCTATAAATACTATATTTTCAGAGAAAAAGGGACCAGAAATTAGTTTAAGTTTTTCTCTTTATTTTTAGAATTTAGGTTCTTTATTAGATATTATTGAGAAGTTGTATCTCTATTTTCTAATTTGTAGTTCATTCCAAATACCCGTGAGAGAGAGATAGTGTAATTGTAATCAGAAGATTGAAGTGACATCAACAAATGATCAAGCTTTCTCTTCTTCTACTCAAATTCACGGGTATGTCTTGCTTTATTTACATGTCTTATTTTTCATCTTTCATGAGTAGCTAAACTTGTATTCTGGGCTTACTATTGTCCCTCTCTTCGATCCCTTTTGTTTTGAACTGTTTTGACGTAAAGAACCCAACAGAATCTTATGCCCTTAACTAAGTCTTTCTTCTTTGAAAGTATTCTTGAAGGCACATGAGGATGGGTTTGAATTTCTAAACTTCTATTTCTTTTAAAATATCACTTGAACTTGCTTTTATTTCGTACTTGAAAACTTGATGATTTAACATTCAGTTCAATAGGATTTCTTAAGAAAAAGAGTTAAACTTTTCCAAACAATCTTATTTGCTTTGCTTAAGACTTTCAAAACTAAAGCTTAAGTTTTTGCCTATGATCAAGTTGAGGCATTAAGAATTTCAAGAGAAGAACATATTAATAAGTAGTAAGATAGTGAGCCCAAATTTATTTCCTATATTAAAAACAACCAAACAATTTTAACACTTTTAAAGATCACTTTTTCAAAGCCTTCTCTAAGTTTTTTTAATTTTCCTTTTAAATCACTTCCCTTCTCTCCATTCTCTTTTCAACTAAAAAGAAAAAAAAATAACACCATTCTTTGCTTTCTAAACAAAAATACCGAAAACTTTCATCGCATTCCTCCACGTGGACCCGACCCGTTAGCCCAAAGCTAGACGGTAATTCTTATCACTTTCATTTCACAATCAGTCAATTCGGGCTCTCTTCTACCGATTTTCTCTCCTGCTGGCTTGCGTACTATTATACATTTTCTATATACTGATAATGTGTTGCTCTTCTGTCGTGCTTCTCCTCAGAATCTGCTAGCGATTTTGGATGCTTTTGAGTTTTATGGTTCCATCTCGGTCAGCATGTAAATAAGAAGAAATATTCTATCTACTTTGGTAGGGGTATTTCAGTAGTTAACATTTTTGATTTTCCTTCCACTTTGAGTATAAAGAGGGGTGGTGATTCTATGACTTAGGTTCTAATCTTCATTGGGGCACCTAGACATTGCTGGTTGATTCCTTGGGCTGACAGGACTAATAACAACTTGGAGTCTTGGTAGAGCTTCACCTTATCTATGGCTCTTGGACTTAGCGTGATTACTTCTGTTATTCAGGGTCATTCTTTCATTCTTTTTAGATTTACAAATGGCCTTCTTTATTTTTGAACGATCTAAATTCAAGTATCAGGAGCTTCTTTTGAACTACTCAATTCATCATCAGAAGACCATTCAGGTGGCCTGAGATTCTTATTGTAGGCCAAAGGAGGAGGGTGGTCTTGATGTTAAGGACCTATGTATCTTTAATAAGGCGATGTTGAAGAAGCTCACCCGTCGTATATGTTAAGGATTCTATGGTTTTTACCTACTTACATTCCCGCTATTTTACCAAGGATCATAGACTGCAGACTTGGTTTATTTCTTCCTCTTTTTGGCCAGATTTGAAGCCCCTTTATGCATATATGTTGCTTGAGTCCAAATTGTTGGTCGTCACTCCAAAGTCTGTTTTTGGATGGATAACTAATTGGAGACTCCGTTGATTTATTAAATTGGGAACACTCAGTATTGCAACCCCCATATCCGGACTATCGAGTTTGAACTCTTTCTTTGGATGGAGAGGTATTATGTGTAGCTACTTATGCTCTATTAACACTATTACAAATGTTAAAAAAGCGATGGCACTTACAATATCATTTTAGTAAACAAATAATGTTATATATGGGGTGCTGGCATTTTTGTAATTACTTGACATATGTGTCATATATAGGTCGCACTTTTCGCGTCAGTTATAAAAAATATCCAACGCGAAATATCATATGTGGATCCCATTTTTTCTGTTCAGAGAACGCCAATGTTGACTGGCTTTTCGCATCGGTTCTTTAAAAGAACCGACGCGAAAAGGTGTGCTATGGCATCAATTTTATAAATGAAGCGATGCGAAAAGTCAGGGTTCGACTTTTTGACTTTCTCATTGGTTAGTTTAAAGAACAGATGCGAAAAGTCATGTCTAACTTTTCATGTAAGTTCGTATATAGAACCGACATGAAAAGTCAAGACTTTTTGTTTCAGCTCTTTTATAGAACAAACACCACAAGTCGGTACTCCACCCACGAATGACTCGAACCCCTGAAGAGAGCTCTAGTACAGCCTTAACACTTTCTCCCTTCTTGTCGCCCTCTTATGCCTTGATCTCTCCCTTGCGCCACCCTGTACCGCATTGACCTCCCCTCGTCGTCCTCATCCTTACCGATAACGAGTCCCTCGCCGCTCGAGGCCCTCATTGCCCTCGACGCCCTCGTTGCCCTCGAGTTCGTACTCGTCGTCTCTTTCTGACCACAAACCCATCTCCTCTGTATGATCTTCCTGACCTAGCCTCCTTAATTTCCCCCATCATCGGCCTCGGCCTCGTCGACAATGAGGCCCTTGTCACCTTTATCTCTCCTCTTGCCACCTAGATCTCCCCTGCCGCCTTTGAGGCCCTTGCCATCCTCTCTCCGACTATGAATAGGCCTCCTCCTCCCCGATCTTTCCACCCTCGCCGCCTTTATCTCACTGCACTGATCTCCCCCGCCGACCACGGATGGGCCTTCACCGCTCTAATCTCCCCCGTCACCTTGATCTCCTTTGACCACCAACAAACCCTCCTTCCCCGCAGCTTCAAGATAATCACTGCAGTTGTTTAAGAAACTCTTTCAATTCATTGAATTATGCTTCATATTATGGAGAAATCGTGAGTGGTCTCAAGTTTCTTATTTTCTAGATAAATTATTTTTTAATGGTCTCAAATTGCAACTATGAGTTAGCTTGTGTGTGTGTTTTATGTCAGATATTTATTAACTGACATTAAAAGCTCGACTTTTTATATTATAGTGGGCGCATAAATTAAGTATGTTTACTCCTTAATTACTTGTTATGTATATTGTAAATAATTAAATTTTTTATTTTTATGTCCATACTAGATAAAGATGGATCGAAAATGGATGATTGCTAAAGTCCAAAATATTAGAATGGTGTAAAAGAGTTTATCAAGTTTAGTGTGCCGATAATCCTAATAATATTAAGTGTCCGTGCATAAGATGTGATTGAGTTGATAAAGTTATAATTGAAGTATTAAGAGATCACTTATTCCTCAATGGGATTGATCAAGGTTATACAAGATGGATATGGCATGGTGAAAATGTAAGAGAAGATAGACTTATTAATTTAGATTAAAAAAGATGTGATAAAAGAGAAAAAATTGACTATAATGAGGGAGATATATTAGCAGACATAGTACATGATGAGTCATGATGTAGAAGAAAACTTTATGGATCTCCCCAAAATATTGGATAGCTTGAAGAATGATGCAAAAACACCTTTATATGTTGGTTGTTCTAAATTCACTAGCTTGGCTGTAGTGTTAAGATTGTACAATTTGAAAGTGTAAAATGGGTGGAGCGATCAAAGTTTTACGACCTTGCTTCAACTTTTGAAAGATATGCTTCCTGAGGATATTGATCTTTCAGATCATATATACGAGGCCAAGAAGATCTTGTGCTCTATCAATATAGATTATGAGAGAATACATGCTTACCCTAATTACTATATTTTGTATCGAAATGAACACGAAATTTTAGAGGAATGTCTGGTGTGTGAAGGTCAGTGTACAAAACAAATAATAAATCTCCAGCTAAGGTGTTAGGATATTTTACAGTAATATCTAGATTTCAACACATGTACAGGAATGCAGAACATATGAAGAGTTTAACATGGCATTCAGACGGGAGGATTATTGATAATATGTTTCAGCATTCAGCTGATTCTCTCCAATGAAAAATGATTGATTTGAAGTTTCTCGAATTTGAGTGTGATGCAGTAAATCTCCTCCTAGGTTTTTCGACTGATGGAATATACCTACATGGTAACATGAGCAACACACATATTACATGTCTAATTGTTTAGACTATTTATAATCTTCCTCATTGGTTGTGCATAAGCGCAAGTTTATAATATTGTCATTGCTAATATCGGGTCCCAGACAGCCTGAAATGTATAGATATTTATTTTGGCACCGACCATTAATGTCTTAAGTTAATGTAGGAAGGAGTAAAAATATTTGATGCATATCGTTAAGAATTTTTCACACTTCAAACTACATTACTTTGAACAATTAATAATTTTTTAGCATAAGGTAACTTGTTACAGTGTGATTGGACATAAGCATGTCTTGTATGTGAATAAGACACATCTTTTCTTTATTTAAAGCATGGGAGAAAGACAATATACCTTTGTATTCAGAGATTCTCCCCCATGTTCATCATTATCAGAGGCTACAGAAAGCATTTAATAAAACTCGATAGCATTCAGTGCAGATACTATGTTATGCAGATGATACAGGAAATCATCCACTCTCCAATGAATGTTATTCCAACAGAGATATAATGCTCTGTGTTCGAGCTTTTTTGTTTGTATTAAATTTAACAAAAATCTTTCAATATGTTTGCAGTTCAGTTCTAGCAAAACATATGCAGAATATGAAATCAATGAAATTCGAGAGGAGTGGGCAGATACTTGTTTAAATCATTTTAATAGTAAGTATTTTTGTTAATACTTTAGTTTCACATCATTTAAGTCGTATACTTGTGATAAAATTTTCTCATTCTAATAACAAATTAGATCTCAAGAAGAAGAGTACTTGTGCAGGCTACTGCCTTTTTAACTTGAGTGTGGTAGTGTGATTCTCCTACAGTTTGTTTATAAAAAACATTTGCATTGTGGTAAGTTTTTTATCCATGCTTAAGCTTAATATTTTTTCTCTTCTATCACTAAGTTCATATATATGTATGTTTTTAGCTTGAATAGATTCTGAAAATATTGGGATTCAACTTCAGGGTATTACAAATGGTGTTATATATAATCTACAAGGATGTCAAGGTGCAAGGAAAAACATTTTGCTACAAGTAAAATCAGCTTCACTCTTATTTTGATGGATATTTCTTTGGTGCATATTTAAATTTGGTGCATGTTGTTTTAGCTCTCATTTGGTAAATGTTGTTTTAGTATTGGATTTGTATTCGGATATATATGAATATGTATTTGGATATATAATGTATTGAATGGGAATATGTATTTAGATATATATTTGCATGTATCAGATGAAGTTACGGGCCTGATATGTGTATCTGAGCAATGACTGGAGATGTGCAAAATGTACAGTGAATTTTATATTGATCTAATTAGACATGGTTACTTTAGTAGCTTTTTATTTTTTAGATAGAAAATATATTTTCATAATTTATTCTCGTTATGATTCTAAATTTTAACACCCTTATTATTAAACCCTAATTTAAATTTTTAATATTTGATTAAAGTGTATATAAAAAATGATTAAAGATGATAATTTAATTATATGGATTTGATCATTTATTTAATGAGCAATTAATTATGTTTAAGCTCTAAACATATTTTTCATAAGCATGTAGGGTGAGAAGGAATAAATACAAAGTATTATATATGTATGTATATATGTATGCATGTATGTATGTATGAATGAAGACAATGAGTTTGATGGGGGGGGAGATGGGGGGAGAGAGTGCTCTAGATTTTTCTAGATGGCGAGAGAGAGCTCAAGGTCTCTTTTAAATTAAAAAAAAAATCATTCCAAAGTTTTCTTCTCACTTATTTATACTCTCTCTCCCTCTCTCTCTTGAGTTACTATTCATCCAAGAAAAAAGCCCTAATTCTCTCATAGAATCAATAATTTATTCCCTTTTTCTCTTCATTTCTCCTCAAATAAGAGTAGGAATGAGACCAAGTCGAGATCGGATCGAGCCTGACCAAGCTTAAGCTCGGCATGAGATTTCGTTGAGCCAAGTTGGCTCGGCCAACCTTGACTCGAAGCAAGAAGAAGTGGAGGAGTTTGAGTTGTATGCTTTGGTGATTTATTAATCAAAGGAAAAAGAGGTGTATGCTTGGTGGCTCGGCCAACACTAGCCGAGAGGAAGAAGAGGAGGAGGGGTATGCTTGGTGGTGGTTCAACAATCAAAGAATTAAACAAATAATTAATCTTGGAGGTAAGCTAGAACCTCTTGTCATTTATTTAAATATCTATGATTACTTATTACATGCTACAATTAATTTCTAATATATAAAATTAAATAGAATATTGTTGCGATGATTGCCTAAGCTTCGTCGATATCTGAAAACTGCTGAATTGTAGAGTGAGAAAAGTTTTCCTCTTGTTCTCACTTGATTCCACAATTGGACTTTGATAATTTTGATTCTCGTATCCTATAGAAAACTTGTTAAATAAATCCTTGGCTCGTTTCACGATAGTCCAAAAATAGATGCAAATTATATAGTTTGATAATATATATATTAATCGAGATTATGGTGTAAATTGTGTGACTTATGAGGGGATTGAAATAATATATTAATGATGGACCAAGTCGTTCATAAATTGAAAGATTGATAAATAGTATTGAATACATCAATAAACCCAAATGAGAAATCATTGCATAAAAACACAACAATGGTGCTTTATATATATATATATATATATATATATATATATATATATATATATATATATATATATATATATATATATATATATATATATATATATAGAAAGATTGATAAATAGTATTAAGTACATCAATAAACCTAAATGAGAAATCATTGTGTAAAAACACAACAATGGTGATTTATATATATATATATATATATATATTATATATATATAGACACACACACACCACACACACACACATATATATATACATATATACGTATATATATACATATATACGTATATACATATATATACATATATACGTATATATATACATATATATATATACATGTATATATATATATATCTATATATATATATTTATCTATACATATATATATATATATGTATATATATATGTATATATATACATTTATATATACGTATATATATATACTATATATATATATATGTATATATGTATGTATGTATGTAGTATGTATGTATGTATGTATGTACATAAACATACATACATACATACATATATATATATATATGTATGTGTGTGTGTGTGTGTGTATATACACACACACACACACACACACACACACACACACATATACATATATATATATGTGTATATATATATATATATATATATATATATATATATATAATATATATATATATATATATATATGTATGCATGCACGTATGTACGTATGTATGTATCTATCTATATATGTACATATGTACATGTGTGCGTGTGCGTGTATTCTGGAAGGTAAATGATCGGTCGCTGAATCTGCATATTTATTATCACATTCTCATACTTATTATATAATAAACTCGATTTTTAATCCTATTTATTGTCTAATTTATATGCAGGCCCATTATTAAAAGAGAGAGAAGAGAAACGAGCCCAAAAGTCCATCAAAATTTAGATTTAATTCAGAATTAATTCGAATCAGAAAATCAGGGCAGATCAGAGAAGATAAATCGGTTGAAAACTAGTTAAAACAAATCTCTACAAATTAATTGGTTCAAGCCAAAAATCAAAGGAGGTTTCGTCAAATTCAGGACCCAAAATTACAAATCCGGCAAGAGATAATATCATATTACGAAACCATGGAGTACCACCCCCCGAGTGTGGCTACTTGGCCACACCCTCGCCGCGAAAACGTGGCCATAGCCACGTTTCGCGGCTTGTTTGATTCTGTTTGGGGAGCGTTTGCTCCCCCTATCTTCGTATGCTCCTCCTCGTTGGGTTTTTGCCTATAAATACTGGGTTTTTAGAGACTATAAGGAGGAAGCAGAGGTGGATTTTTAGGCCAGTTTTTCATTTTTTTTTAGTGTAGATTTTTATTTTCATTTTATGTAATTTTTATTTCTTTATAAGCATAGGTTAGACTAAGATTAATGTAAGTAAGAGAGAGAAATTTATGTTGAGAGTGACACCGATGTAACCTCCTCCTTTCTTCAATCGTTTCTTCAAGCAATAAAAAGGTAACTTTTTATGTTATTCTTTATTTTCGTTTTCTTCTTATTCTTTCTACTCTTCCTCTTTCTATTTTGATGATAGTCCAAGTGAGTCAAATAGCGTCAGTATTGCCTTGCCTTAGCGAGTTCCATCGATAGCTCATGATAATGGACTCTTCCCTATGTTTGTATCATTTCATACTTACTCGAAGAAGCCTTGATGATGTAATATGAATTGAGACTAAGTTAATCTTATGAGTTATGCGCTGATCGCCTCCAGATCAAGATAAACATGCAAGGATTCCAGGTAAGTCATCAACCGAAAAAAGGTAAGTATTTCTTTTAGATTTTCTTTCTTTTCTTGTAATCTTTAGTTTAGATCACCTTCATCACCAAATCTCTACTATTTTTTACTTTCTTTGTACAAATCACCATCTCCTTCTATCTACCACTTTCACAATTTAATATAACTTATTTTCTTTTTCTTTTCAAGAACTAAAAGAAGAACTTTAACCATTTCAAGTAACTTAAAAGAGAACTTACAAACGCTTCCATCGCTAATCCCTCCTTGTGGATCACGACCCGCATAGTCACTTGCTATCGCGGTAGTATTGAGTACCTTACACTTCTGTTATAAAGTTCTGAAATTCTGTATTTTTTGTGTGCAGATTCTAACTCAATCAAATTTTGGTGCCGTTGCTTGGGAGGGACGATAAGTAATTCTCTTTTTAAGTTTATATTCTTAGTTAACTCTCTTCTTTGTTCTTAGTGTGTAGTGATAGATATCAAGAAAATTTTTGTTACAGTGAACATATAAATGGCCCTGGCCTCTGCTCAAGAAAGCAGAGCCCAAAAGCCCTCAGATTTGCTACATTCCAGTGGCAAATCTGAATGAACTACTAACATGTATTTTTGCAGGTTGGCTGAATTGCAAAGCTAAATTTTTGCAATTATTTATTTTCTCGATTAACTCACTTTACATACTTACTGACCTCAACAGTAAAATGATGTTTGTTAAATACTAAAAATAATTTAGACTTACATTTAGGCACGTGTCTAATTCGTTTACATTTTATATTACTGTTGAAGAGTGATGGAGCAAAGGCACGTGTGCATAGCATGTAGTATAGGAACACTTTTGAATTGTTTATATTGCTTAAGTGTTGCTTTCATGTACACATTGCACTAAACTGAATTAAAGGCTTGTCCTATAAACAAGATAAGGTGGGAAAGTCATTACCCTCCCTTAGCCCACAAACAATCTCCTCGCTCACTAACCCAAGCCTAACTAAAACTGAGTAGACATTGGCCCCAAGGACATCTTAGACTCAATAGGAGACTGACCTAATAGGAAAGTTGATTAGAATTTGACTCTTGCCAAATCTGTGTCAAAGGTTAGGGATTGAGGGGCGAAACCCCGAAGGCTGGTGGTTTGGCTTAATTAGACCCGTTGCTTTTAAGCACGGATATCGCCCACCAATCTTGCCCTACCTGGCCAATTAACTTGTGGTCAGATTCGACAATATACCCCCCGTAGACAGTCTAACCTGTTAGGAGTCGTCTAAGTCTAAGGTTTATTCTAACTTAGATTAGATTTTTTCTTTTTGTTTGTTTATTTGTTTGTTTTTCTTTGTTTGATTTTGATAATTCTTGTGTGATATGACTTATAACAACAATTTTTCAATTTTAATGATAATTCATGTTACACCCCGACCTCTTTTTCAGATATTACCAATCCGGTATATCATAACTTTAACCAACTTGGTGTGCTGAATTGATCTTATCTGAATCATTACATGCCCCAATCCAAATACTATGAATAAAACTGAAATAATCATCACTATTCTTCACAGAGTCAATGGAGATACAACTCCCCCGAGTCATATTGTCAACTACCTTACCAGCATCTGGCTTCGTATAATTCTTCTCCCAAACAACCATTAGAAGAATCAATTTACTGGGAAAAGAGGGGAAACCTTAGACGAGCTTGAGTGACGAATTCAAATGCTAGAAGACTCAAAATCTCGTCAAAATTTTCAAATCACAATCCTTACTCTATTTTTCATGAAGAACATGCCGATTTAGAAAAGAGTATGGAATCCATGATTCAATGCCAAACTAATCCACTCGATATGATAGAAATAAGACTTAGTATATTGAAAAACATGCGTAGGAATAAGGAAACTCTCCCTACCCAATCTTTGACTATTCTCGACACTTCTAGTCATATTGATGAAAACCAAGAATCATGGTATCTTGAAGACTTTGACTAAGATTCAGTTTCACCACAAAACCTTAAACTTGACCAATATCCACCCATTGACGAATTGGCAAGTTTTCATTTTAATGAGATTCAACTTGATCATGAATGTGAACCCAATCCCCAACTTTGTGATTCAGTTTCCATTTTGAATCTATGTTGACTCCGGTATTCTTACCCAATTTGGACCAATTTTCCGAGCCAACGTTTATTCACGCTCCTAGATCTAGAAGTTGAATCACCAATTTTGGATAGTCACATTTCATTGATGGGAAAAGAATATGAATTACAATTCTTGGATTTAGACTCAACACGTGAACCAAAACTGACTCTCGAACCCAAAGTTAATTTTCTCGAGTTAATATTAGTTCCTGAACCTATCATTCTTGACTCCAAGTCAACCATTACACCAAGTCACATTCTTTTGTTGGACATAGGTATAGACCATGATGACTCCGTGATGATTTTTCAAGACTGGTCATGTAAAGGAAGTAAGTTTCACGATAGGATCTTTCATGATCCTATTCATTTTGGGGACTGTAAATATGTAAAGAAAAAATAGGTCAATAAAGGTGGGTTTCATGAACCACCACATTATCTTGATTGTGTAGCAACATTTGACCCAATCAGACTATCACCGGAACCACCACCTTAAGATAATATTTTCCTTCCCTTTCTTCTTTTTCATGCATCTATACATTAATTTATACATTGAGGACAATGCATAAGATAGGTGTGGGGAAGGGTTCTAACATAACTTAGGTTTTCCTTTTATTATTAGAAAAATTATTATTAAAATATTTTTTACTTTTAAAAACTTTTTGAAAATAGAAACAATATTTTGACAAATGTTTTGTAAAAAATTAAGTCAACTTTAAGGTATAGGAAATCATAATTATGATTTCTTATACTTGGTCAAAATAAGATTATTTTTTTGATTTCTAAGGTTAGGAAGAAAATTAGAAAAGTAATTTAGTCCTTATTTTTACCTTGATGAAATATGCATGCTTTATACACTTACACACTTAAGGTTCAAAAACAAAGATTCTTATGCCTTATAAAAAAAGAAAAAAAGAAAAAGAAAAAATATGTATATATAATATATCAAAAATCTTCTGATTAAGCTGGGTATTTGTGCCTCATAAAGCATAAGCATTCACGCCTAAAAGCGGTTCATATAATAAAACCCTTAATTTTGTGGCCTTGTTTGCTCCAGTCCTTAAGTTCTTGGGGTGTTTTCTCACCCGGTGCCCTAAGACCGTTTAGTTTGGGAGTCACTGATTAAAAGCTCATTACATGCGCAGATTAGAAAGCCTAATAGAACTAAGGAATAATATCACCAAAAATTAAAAATTAAAAATATAAAAGAAAAAATACTAAGGCATAAGAGTTAGAGTTAAAGAACCCCGAGTCAAAAATGAGGATCACACTAGGGCCTCCTTCAAAAGTGCCAGGAACTATAACGGGGACCCACCGGAAACAGGGATCACCCTAGGGCCTCCCTCCAAAAGCGTCCGCAACCACAAGGGACCCCCTCGAAAACGGGGATCACTCTAGGGCCTCCCTTCAAAAGCTTCAGCAACTATAATGGGGACCCATCGAAAACAGGGCCACCTTAAAGCCTCCCTCCAAAAGCACCTAAAATTATGTCGGGGATCTACCGAAAACAGGGATCACCCTAGAGTCATCAAGCTTGCCTGTGCTCATGGGAGCCGCCGCAGAACGAGGGTCACCTCAAGGACCTCCATCACTGATGCCCACAACAACCGCCCAAGAAGGCCACTCCAACATCCATTGAGACTGCCATGTAGTTCTACCTATGCAGTCGCCTCCGAGTCTCCACTGAGCTAGTTCCCTAACTCGGAGCCCACCACAAGAAAATCAAAGTACAAACGGAGATGATCCAAGACTCCAAACACAAAGTCCATCAAAAGATCCAACAATGACATCCCCGGTCCAAGCTTCCACACTTAAAGAGACATCCCACCGGTCTGTGGTCGAGAACAGAGATCGCTCAAAGGCCAGCCTCGCACACATATGGTTCCTTATACTACAATCAAATCAAAGGCGCAGAAAAACAAGCAAGGCGTGGATTGCACAAAAAAGCTTTTCCTTAACATTCTATTGCCTTATTTTGCAATCAGGACGGAAACAATGTGTTACACAAAACATCTCCGTTACACTTCAATGTTCTGCATTGGACGATTGAAAAACAAGGCCTATAAAACAATGTGAATCCGAACAACGATGCTACATGGTTCAAGGGAATGACTCCCTTGAGGTACATTCGGATACTCAACTAGATAGTGCTAGCTCTTCATTTGATGATCTTGATAGTATGGATACCGATGCATTAAATGAAGAGTTATCTATTATTTGTGAAAACCTCTTAGAAAAATATAAAGTTTTAAAAAAGAAAACTTGTAAATTAAATAAAGAAAAAGAGAATTTGTATTCAAAACTTGATTTGGCTTTACAAGAGTAGATTGAGATTTCAAATGAGTATGACTCTTTGAAAACCCAACTTGAACTTGTTTTAAATGAAAATAAGATTTTGAAAAATAAAAATGATTGTGAAAATGTTTTGAAGGAAAATGAATTTATATCTTCAAAACTTGATATTATTTTAAAGAAAATAAAACTTTAAAAAATAAAATTGCTTCCATTTCAAAAGAATTGGACTTGATTTCTAATGAAAATATTTATTTGAAAAATGATTTACTACACATGTTTTCCATGCTAATGTAGCTTCACCTAGCTTACCCATTGCATGCACCTCTTCTTCTATAATTGAAAATGATATAAATAATTTAAAGAAGAGTGTTGATTGTTTGGGCTCCACTCTGAGCTAATGTGCCATGAAACACTCATGATTGGAATCCATGTTTTGAAAGAAATAAGTTCCAAATATGCATGCACACCATACACAGCATACACATGCTCCTCACGTTCACACTCATCACACTTTGTATGCTCATGTGTACACTTGTACACATTGTGGACGTAAGGGCCACCTTGCTAAATTTTGTTATGATAGAATACATGAAGAAGATTTAGCAAACAAAATTTGTTTGGGTTAGGAAAGGAGCTAACCCCAATGGACCCAAAAGAGTATGGGTACCAAAGACCACTCCTATTTTATTTGATGTAGGTGTGGGCTCTCACATGACGTTGTTGGCCAAAGGCCATTATCCCAGTTATTTTGATGATAACAAAACATATTTAGTTATGTATTTAACATGTTTTATTTCAGAATATTTCAGGTTATTTAACAGGTTGTTTTTGACGGCTCCGCTAAAAGACTCACAAGTTTGGACGCCGCTAAAATGAAGATTCCCAAGTTACGCACAACTAGGATGCTTTGGGATCAAGATGATGAAGTGAAGATCAAGACAAGATCAAAACGACAAAGAAAAACAAAATTTGTAATTGTATTTTTATTTTAGACATTTTGTCAAAACTAGATATTAGAAGTAGAGCTATGGGATCATCACACACACACATTTCAGTTAGGCTTCAAAAAGATTTTTCAATTCCATTTCTATCTTAGTTTTTAAAAGAGAACATATTTGAAAATACGTGTTTTTAGAAAAACAATAGTTTTTGGAAAAACATTTTCATTGAAAAACAAGTTTGTGTTCAAAAGAATTTTATCAAACTACTTTTAACATGTTTGAAGTATGACACATGCTTATACTTCATGTTTTTACAAGTTCCAAAATCTTACCCAAAACTCAAAACTAAAACCAAGATTTTCTGGTTCTGGAAGTTCTGTTTTTTCAGAACTTACAGTGACCGGTCGACCGGCCCGGTCGACCGATGTGCACAATACTGTGCACGTCTATATCAGTCGACCGACCCGGTCGACCGAAGTTCATTTACGTTTACGGGAGTTTTCGGTCGACCGACCCGGTCGACCGATGAGCCCCAACGGTCATATTTTTGACCGTTGGCGGTCGACCGACCCGGTCGACCGGACTCTGTCAAAAGTTCTGACAGGTCCAACAGCTAGTTTTTCTGACTGTTTTTCTTTTTGGGATTTGTCTCCAACGAGTTTTTGAGGCTGTTTTTGACCCCTATAAATAGAGGGTCACCTCATATTGATTAGACAACTATTGCAAAATATTTCATAAGAGTTTTACAAAGATTTTCAAAGCTTTCCTTCATAAAAGATTTTCCAAAGCCTAAATTTTCAACACCCAACTTGTGGCCTACTCTCTACCTTCTCTCTAGATTTTGCACACCACAATCCCAAGCTTTACATCTACATATTTGGTTCTAGGATTGTGCAAGTGAGCTTTTGTAAAGTGATCAAGTGTGATCACTCATTTCTTCTTGGAGTGAAGTTGTAGAGGCATCGGCCTCAAGGGAGCTAGTGAGCTTCGGGTGGTGTTGCGGCATCACAAGTGTAAGGGACAAGTGTGTCCTTGTATTGGCGATCCGGTGGGATCAACGATAGTAGTGCAAATCCTTCAAGTGTGAAGGCGGGGACGTAGAGCGTGGCTCGAACCTCGGAAACACATCCTTGCGTTTGCATTTGATCAATTTTCTCTAACTCTACTCCTTTCAATTCTTGCACCTTAATTGTTGTATTTATTGCAAGTCTTTATTTGTGCTATTTGTGTGTGAAAGTTTTAATTCCGCAAAATTGCCATAATTCATATAGCCATCACCTATTCACCCCCCCTCTAGGTGATTTCAATTGGTATCAGAGCCTAACCCTACAACTTAGGTCTAACCACCTTAGGGAGATCCATATTTGGCTATATACATTTTGTTGCATTTTTTACTTGCTTGTGCATTCATGGCATCCATGGACTTTTCTAGCATTAAATCCTCACCCAAGTTTGATGGTTTAAACTTCCCCATTTGGAAGGTGAAAATGAATCTCTTCCTTAAATCCTTAGGTGTTAGGGTAGCTAGGGCCATTACCAAAGACTTCATTGAACCAACTAGTGATGAGAGCACATGGTCCGAGGATACTTCCAAAGACTATGAGGCTAATGCTAGGGCACAATATGCATTAACCCAAGCCTTAAATGAAGATGACCTTGCACGCATAATAAATTGCAAATCCGCATTCGAGGTTTGGAACATACTCATTGTGACTCATGAGGGAACGTCTCAAGTCAAGAGAGCCAAAGTTGACTTGCTACGTTCTCAATATGAGAATTTCTATATGTTTGATAATGAGAGCATTGATGACATGCTCACCCGGTTTACAAAAATAACTAATGCTCTTTCTTCCTTAGGCGACAAGATTGATAATGATCAAAAGATAAGGAAGGTGATTAGAGCTCTTCCCAAAGCTTGGGAAGTCAAGGCGACCACTCTCAAGGAACTCAACGACAAAGAGGAGATGGACTTCTCCGGCTTCATCGGAAATCTCAAGACGCATGAGATGGAGATGAAAGTTAGAGAAGAAAGGGAGGCACCAAAGAAGAAGACCATTGCCTTCAAAGCCGCTCCTACCATACACGAAGAGGATGACTCATCGGAGGATTGCGATGAGGATTTCGCCATGCTCATCCGGAAGGTGGGCAAGATGTTCTACAAGAAAGGACGGCAAAGTAACTTCCGAAGAGGGAAGCCTCAAGGAAGGTACGAGAAGAAAAGAGATGAACCCGGTCCTTGCTTTCATTGCAAGAAGATCGGTCACCTAATTGCCGATTGCCCCGCTCTACAAGCAACCACATCCAAGAATGGGCAAAGAAAGAAGAAAGCGTTGGCCGCTACATGGGATGACACGGAGTCGGAATCCGAAGAGGAGCACGACGCCGCTAACATGTGCTTCATGGCACAAGGAGACGACACTTCTAAGGTAACATTTGATAACACCCTTGATGATGATGATCTCACTATGGATGAACTTGCACACTTCTTTGAGGATTTACAACATAGATATGAGATTTCGCAATCTCATAATAAAAAGTTAAAAAGGGAAAATGAGTCCTTGAAAGATAAACTTAATATTATTGAAAAGGAGAAAAATAATTTGTCTAATTCTTTTGAGAAAATAAAAAGTGATTTTGCAAATTATAAATTAGCTTGTAAAGGGAAAACCCCCATTGCATCATGTAGTAAAAATGATTTTGATGAGATGCAAAAACGGGTTGAAGTATTAGACTCAACTCTTAAACAATGTGCTTTTGATTTAAAGAAATTTGTTTCTAAGTTTCCTAAGGGAGTAACCCAAGGGAAACATACACACCATGCTCATGCACACCATACACATGCACGGAAACATGTACACCCACACAAGCATGCATACTTGTATGGTAATAATAATAATGGTAGAATTTATATTTGCACACATTGTGGCCGCAAAGGCCATTTAGAAAAGTTTTGCTATGCTAAGAACAATGTTAAAAATAAATTTGTTTGGGTTCGCCCCGGATCTAACCCCAAAGGACCCACTAAGATTTGGGTACCAAAAGAGCCACCGATTTCAAATGAAACAGGTATAGGTGGATCTACATCCTCCAAGACTTAGGAGGAAACGGTGCCCGGGTGGTGGATGCAACAAAGCTTAAAGAACACATCAAGATTGCATCGCTATCGTGGAGGCACCTAATTTTGGAGATTGCCCGTAAATTGGTAACATCTCCATTTAAGAGTTTTTTAATTTTGTATATACAATTGTTATAGGATTGCTAGTTTAGTTTTATGCTTCATTGATACATGATTAGTATAAACTTGCAACTCTAACATGATTGTATATGCCATGTTCAATTTTGATTTTTTTTGACATGTATACATATGTATAGAATTGATAGTTTGCTTTTGTATTCTATTGATATATGCTTGTATAGAACTACCTTTCTATCATGATGTATATGTGCCTTGTGTTAACTTTTATATCTTTGTTTCATGCCTTGTTCATCACATGTCCACATGTATAGTTTAGTATTTGTGATTATATACTTGTATGCATATACACATTATTTTCATAAATAAAAATTAAACATTTGTAAATTTTCTTATTTAAGCAAATACCTTAAAGATGGCAATTGCGCACCTCAACTCATTCAAGAGGAATCAAGAGGATGAAGTTCAGAACCCGTCACTGGGTATTCGGCTTCAACATCTTTAAAATCTTTGTTTAAATATGAAAATAAAATTAAAATTGGATTGCTTGTATTTTGATGTTTGTAAAGACTTAATGAAGATTTAAAAACTGTTGGTGTGTTCCTATATGCTTAATATATAATACCTGTTTTAGATTACAAAATTACTTAAAATTTTTTTTTGGGCTATTTGCTGTTAACTGTTTTTCAGGCAAAGCCGGTCGACCGACCCCTAAAGCCCCGGTCGACCGACTCTGCCTGAGAGAAAATTTTTTATTTTTTTTCTGTGCTACCGGTCGACCGACCAGAATTCCGGTCGACCGATGCTGGCCTGCTGTGGTCTCGGGATATTTCGGTCGACTGACCCGGTCGACCGATATCATTTACAGAGCTCTCGGTTGGATTCGGTCGACCGGACCGGTCGACCGATCTTCGTGTTTTTGCCCAAATCTGCTATATAATTTCATTTTCTCTCTCTCTCTCTCTCTCATTTCACTCAGCGACCGAAAACCCCAAAATTTCCCCATATTTGATTTCTCTCCAATCCTTCAACCAAATCCAAATCTTTTTAAAACCCATCTCAAATCCTTCATTCCACCTTCAGATCTTCGATTTCAACAACTTTCAACCACCGGATTCGAAGAATTTCAGGATTTTTCAGTTAGGGTTTCAGAATTTTCATCAAGGTAAAATCGAATTTTTATTGTGAATCTTCACTTCTAGCTTAGATATCTCTATTCCTTTGTCACTATTTTAGGTTGCTTAGCTTCTAGATCGTGCCATAATCTTGATTTCACCTAAAAATCAAATTTTTATTAATCATGCCTAAGAGATCTCGAACTGAGAAGGGGAAGGGTATTGCCCAACCCTCATCTCAGGGTCCTAGACCCGTACGGCCCTTTAGAAATGATCTAGCTGAAGATAGATACTCCCACCTCTCCACTAGAAATATCAATTCAGGGAGATTTGTTACCATTCAGGATTTTGAACACCTAGACATCCCTCAAATCCTGCAAAATAATAATCTAGTTGAGTTCTTGACCATTAAGGAACAAGTATACACTTCCCTTGTTCCTTACTTCTATGCCAACTATGAATTTGATGGTAACCGGATCACATCTAGAGTTCTAGGTAGGGAAATCGACCTCTCTATCGGTCGGTTTGCTAGGATTCTGCATCTCTCCACTGGCGGAGCAGATGTGTATTCTCATGATTTACATGACTTTAAATTTCCTGAGGGTGAGTCTTCACTCATCGCCTCTACTCTGATCCACGGGAATGACAATCCCGGGTTGGTTAGAAATGAGGTAGTGAGTAAGTACACACTTCAATCTCAAGTCCTTGCCAAGATTATCTTTTTCAACATTGTCCCCAAACATGGTGAGTATAGCCATGCTAGGGGTTGTGTCCCTTTGATCATCTATTGTCTTCTTAAAGGCATTAAGGTGAATTTTCCTAGAGTCATAGCTTATCATATGGGCTCTGATCAGATCCGTACTGCGGGTAGAAGTTTGCCCTACGGCATGCTTATTACCCATCTTCTTCGAGCTCTTGACTTTGATCTTTCTGCCGAAACTCCTTCAAGCCCCCTGACAAACATCAATGGAGTTGTCCTGAAGATGATGGAAGCGCAGCTGCGTAGACACGCCCCTGTGCAACCACATCTTCCTCCTGCTGGTCCTGGCTCATCATTTGCACCAGGATCTTCTTCTGCTTCAGCTCCTGTCTTTTCTCCAGAGGTTCTGGCACTTCTCTCTTCGGAGGTCCGCACTCAGATCGAGGCGCACCAGGCCTGGGTTCATGCGGAGTTGGATGCTCGTGACGTTCAGGAAGCTGCTTTTCGGGCAGAGGTCAGGAACGACATGTCATACTTTGCTGACTCCATGAGATTCGTGGATGTCCAGTTTCAGGCTCTCTTTGCACAGTTTTCCATGACCGTTCCTGATCGTACTGCGACTGCTTGTCGTCTTCCGTCTACCGGTCCTCCATTCCCTCCCAGAGCTCGTGCTTCAGTTCCACCACCGCGGACCAGAGTCGATGGCATTGACCCAGATGAGGTCATTTCTTCAGGCGAAGACGCTGGTGACGAAGAGCAGACGGCTGATGAGGAAGCTGGAGATGATGATGAGAGAGTTATTTTGAGAGAGATATTTGTGATATTTTGTGTTGTAGTACTTTATGTGTTTGGATATTTGTGTGTTTTGGACATGTAGTATTTGTGTTATGGACATGCAGTATTTATTTGTTTGTGTTTTGGACATGTATTTGGATTTCTACATGTATGCTTTGTGGACGTATTTCTTTATATGTATCCATGTTCTATCTTGATATATGACATGAGTATTTGTCCTATGTTATGAGTACTTGTTGACATGGAATGGAAATATGTGTTTATCATTTTTATATACTATGCCCACATACGATTTTTGTCATTTATGATATGCTTGTGTTGAGGGGGAGCTTCACTTGAAGTCTCTACCCAAAATATTTTGTGATAACTACATATGTTTTGCCATCATCAAAAAGGGGGAGATTGTTGGCCCAAAGGCCATTATCCCAGTTATTTTGATGATAACAAAACATATTTAGTTATGTATTTAACATGTTTTATTTCAGAATATTTCAGGTTATTTAACAGGTTGTTTTTGACGGCTCCGCTAAAAGACTCACAAGTTTGGACGCCGCTAAAATGAAGATTCCCAAGCTACGCACAACTAGGATGCTTTGGGATCAAGATGATGAAGTGAAGATCAAGACAAGATCAAAACGACAAAGAAAAACAAAATTTGTAATTGTATTTTTATTTTAGACATTTTGTCAAAACTAGATATTAGAAGTAGAGCTATGGGATCATCACACACACACATTTCAGTTAGGCTTCAAAAAGATTTTTCAATTCCATTTCTATCTTAGTTTTTAAAAGAGAACATATTTGAAAATACGTGTTTTTAGAAAAACAATAGTTTTTGGAAAAACATTTTCATTGAAAAACAAGTTTGTGTTCAAAAGAATTTTATCAAACTACTTTTAACATGTTTGAAGTATGACACATGCTTATACTTCATGTTTTTACAAGTTCCAAAATCTTACCCAAAACCCAAAACCAAAACCAAGATTTTCTGATTCTGGAAGTTCTGTTTTTTCAGAACTTACAGTGACCGGTCGACCGGCCCGGTCGACCGATGTGCACAATACTGTGCACGTCTATATCAGTCGACCGACCCGGTCGACCGAAGTTCATTTACGTTTACGGGAGTTTTCGGTCGACCGACCCGGTCGACCGATGAGCCCCAACGGTCATATTTTTGACCGTTGGCGGTCGACCGACCCGGTCGACCGGACTCTGTCAAAAGTTCTGACAGGTCCAACAGCTAGTTTTTCTGACTGTTTTTCTTTTTGGGATTTGTCTCCAACGAGTTTTTGAGGCTGTTTTTGACCCCTATAAATAGAGGGTCACCTCATATTGATTAGACAACTATTGCAAAATATTTCATAAGAGTTTTACAAAGATTTTCAAAGCTTTCCTTCATAAAAGATTTTCCAAAGCCTAAATTTCCAACACCCAACTTGTGGCCTACTCTCTACCTTCTCTCTAGATTTTGCACACCACAATCCCAAGCTTTACATCTACATATTTGGTTCTAGGATTGTGCAAGTGAGCTTTTGTAAAGTGATCAAGTGTGATCACTCATTTCTTCTTGGAGTGAAGTTGTAGAGGCATCGGCCTCAAGGGAGCTAGTGAGCTTCGGGTGGTGTTGCGGCATCACAAGTGTAAGGGACAAGTGTGTCCTTGTATTGGCGATCCGGTGGGATCAACGATAGTAGTGCAAATCCTTCAAGTGTGAAGGCGGGGACGTAGAGCGTGGCTCGAACCTCGGAAACACATCCTTGCGTTTGCGTTTGATCAATTTTCTCTAACTCTACTCCTTTCAATTCTTGCACCTTAATTGTTGTATTTATTGCAAGTCTTTATTTGTGCTATTTGTGTGTGAAAGTTTTAATTCCGCAAAATTGTCATAATTCATATAGCCATCACCTATTCACCCCCCCTCTAGGTGATTTCAGACGTGAGAGTGATGGTGCCTTGAGGTGGATGCGTAAAGAGAAAATTTTGGATGCATCACTTTTAAGGGGAGTTTGGTGGGAGGACCACCTTGGTTTGGAGATATGGAGATGTGCCCTATCGGTTTTGGTAACGATCTCTTACTCCTCATTATGTTTACATGCTTTTCATATTATTCATTTTTAGCATGTTTTGATGTTTCATGATTAGTATGTTAAATGTCATGACTATTAGACTTGTGATATGCATGATTAGTATTTAAGATTACCCATGTTTATATGGACCCATATTTTGTGTTCTCACATTTGTTTTTAACTATTGTGTATATCATAGATCTAACGCATGTTCATTTACCATAATGATCATATAAGTTTTGTTTTGATTTCTATGCTTCATGTTTTGATTACTTATTTGGATGTTAGTTTTCATTAAGACTTGGATATATACTTGTACAACTAGTGAGCCACAAATAGATTATTATATGTTTGTACTTGAATGCTCATTTGTACCCATTAGATGTACTAGCATAGCCTAGTTTTGATGATTCATACATTTTGACTTGTATTCCATATTTTTGACATGTTTTCATGTTTTTGTTAAACTTCATGTATATGTCTATTTTGTCTAAACTATTAGTTATACATATACATCCTTGAGCCACTTGCCTTCATGCATATACTTTTGTGGACTCGTTTATATTTGGATATGTATGTATACTTTAGTTTGTATAAGACATACACATACCTTGAAGGATTTCTAGTTTTGATGATTTTCATGTTTTTCACATTGAGCCAAATTATCTGTTTCTATGACTATGTCTTTCACAAAACTAGTACACTCATATTACTTGATGTTTTCTCATGATTTTGTTTTCATGAGTTTTATATGTGCTATATAGATTTTGAGTGACATTGGTTTAGTGATTTTCATGTTTTATGGAATATATTCTTGTTTTATTCCTTACTTGAAGAATTTCGTACTAGTTTATAAGTTTTTTATAAAACTAGTTCGTATTCTTCATTATGGTAGAGTTTTTTAAACATACTATATTTTCAAACTTATTTTTGAAAACTCCTACCCATCGAAGGGCAGTTGGTTGGGCGACCATGCCTTGTATGCTCATTATTGAAAATCTATTTAAAACATGTGCATGAAATGGGTGGTAGGAAGTATGAGTTATACACTTGATCTTATTTTATTTTCAATTGGTATCATTGTATCTTCTCAATTGATATCACAATTGGCATTCTTTTTGTATACTCATATATGTTTTTATATATGTATGCTTAAACTTCACATAGTATCAATTTCGATTGGTATTTAATTTTTCATACATATATATATGTTTTATTTGTGCTTACTATATCTCTATATCTTTGAGCATAAATTTTGGTTATGCTAAGCTTGATTTCTTAAATGACAATTATATTTCAATTGATTATTTTTCAATTGGTATCTTATACAAGCTTATGCATCATTTTGTTTGGTATTTCATAAAGGGAGAGAAAATTCATATTTCACCTTTTAATTGGTTTTGTTTACCTTTGGTATTTTACTCCCACACTTTATGATGAAAAATGACTGAAAATTAATATTGATTTTTTTATTTGGTATCATACGCTCCTAATGAAAAATTATTTTCAATTGGTACTAATTTTTACAATTGGTATCAAGATTACCTATATATTTATATCTTTCAATTTGGTATCAAAATTTTTGTTGGTTTCTTCAAAATGTTTTGTTTATTTTCAATTGGTATCATCATTTGGTATCATGATGTTTCTATGCATACCTTTGCACTAAATTGATATATTTTTTTAATTGGTATCATAATGTTTTATTTTGATTTCACCCCTTGTTGATTTTTGTTTTGGACAAAAAGGGGAAGAACATGTTTTATTGTTTACTTTAACCCTTTTGTTGATGATTGACAAAAAGGGGGAGAAGTATTTGTGTATATATGCATGTTTCTATATGCATGTTTCTTTATAAGTTTATATCATGTTTGCTTCATATTGGTATCAAGAGAGTTTATTTTATGTTTTGTTGATATTGGTATCAAGAGCATGGATATTAGTATCAAGAACATATTTTGTTGTTTTGTTTTGTTGGTATAAAGAAATTTTATTGAAATTTTTATTGTTGGTATCAAGAGCTTTTATTGACATTTTTATTGGTATCAAGAGCAATTATTTAAGAACATATTTATTTTAAGTTTATATTTTCAATTTGTATTTAAGAACATGTTTATTTCAAAAAGGAGGAAAAGTAATTTATTTTAAAATTGGTATCAAAAGCATGTTTATTTCATTGTTTTATGCATGTTGATACATGTTTATGTTTAATATTCATTGCATATCTTATTGTTTATTGCTATGCATGAGTTAAGGGGGAGCTTCTTTGAAGCTTAACTTTAATCCATGCATATATAACTCCATGAGTTTTGTCATCATCAAAAAGGGGGAGATTGTTGGCCCAGAGGCCTTCCACTCTAGTTTTGATGATGATTAACTCATGTAGTTATAGTTTACTAATAATCTTGTGATATTTAGTTTCAGATATTTAACCAAGATATTAGTAGGTGATTAGCTTCAACAAAGGTGTTTTAGAGCTTTCATATGGTGATTCAAGAGCTCGAGCGTCAAGTTCACATCTAGCACTCGGTTGGAGTCAAGCTCGTTGGATCGCGTTTGGATCGAGTCGACTTGGAGATGGCGTTCTACAAGAAGACTTCGGTTTGTTTAGTTAAGATTTAGTTTAGATCCATTGTAAAGATTAAATAGTGTGATATCCTCAAGTTCACAACACACACACTTGTTTAAGTTTCATGTTTTGGTTTTCGGTTTTTGGTTTAACCAATCTTGATTTTCATGAATAGATAGAATCAAAACAAGTTTACATGGTTTAATGTATATTAGATTTGATTTATATACGTCTATACTTCATATACTTAGAAAAACTTATTTTGATAACCTATTCATGTATTTGGAGTTTTGTATTTAAACAAAACTTATTTTCGGATTTAATGTCAAAAACATTGATATATATCTCTTTCATGTATATTGGATTCTATCCATATACGACATGCTTCAAAGTTGTTTAAATGTCATGTTTTTGTATTTACATGTATTTTAGAAAAATCGGATTTCCATTTCAAAAATACAAGTTTTGGAAAATACCGTTTTTGGTTTAAGGCAAAATTTTCAAGTCACAATAATGGTTCAAAATGTTTGTAACATGATTTGATGTTTACTCAAACATATTTGTATTTCAAAGATATAACATGAACTGATTTTTGTGGAATTTATGTGATTTTATAGGATTTTTTATAAGGTAAAAAGACCAGTTTTAGAATCCTGAAATTTGCCCTGCCAGGCTCTGGCGGTCGACCGGACCGGCCGACCGACGTGCACAAGGACGGCTCAGCCGCAGCCACTTAGGCCGGTCGACCGTCCGGTCGACCGACTGAAGTCACCCCACTCTCGGGTGGGGGTGGTCGATCGGGCGGTCGACCAGTCAGAGAGCCGTTGCTCTTTGGTTCAGGGCACGGTCGACCGGGCGGTCAATCGGAGGGCTCAACGGTCAAATTTTTGACCGTTGGCCGATCGATCGGAAGGACATTTCTGCCCTTTCCTGCTGCCAACGGGCAGATTTTCTTGGGGGTTATAAATACTCCATTCAAGAGCTATTTTTAAAAAATGTTTTTACAAGAGCAAAATTTCTCCCATTTACAAGTGTTTTAACACTAGTTTTCAAAAGAGTTTTTAAGCCAAAGAGATTCATCTTTATTTGTTTTAAAAGGGTTAGAAAATTCAAAGAAAAAGAAAGTCTTTTGGAATGTTTTTGATCTTTATTTTTATATCCATTCTAGAAGTTTTCCCAAGAGTTTTTCTTTGTGTTTTTGATTTCTAAACTCTTTGTTTTCTCACACTTGAGCTTATCATTATATCCTATCTATTAGGTTCTTTGTTTAGTGAGAAAGAAGTTGTTTGTGGTCTTTGTGATCACCAAGTTGTAAACCCTCCTTATTTTTGATATCCCTCTTGTGTAGAGGTTGATTATTGGAGTGGTGGCTTTGTGCCCTATATCTCTAGTGAGAGAAGATTGTTGTTTGGCTTTGTGCCTATCCCTCTATTGTGAGGTTGATATTGTGGTGGCTTTGTGTCTACCCTCTAAGTGTAGATGTTGTATTGTATTGGTAGAGAGAGGAGTTGTGTACTCCCGGTTGTATTTGCCCAAAATCCTCAGTGGAGGTTCCCTGTGTGGGAAGTCCTGTGTGGACGAGTTAGTGGAAATCCTTTTGTATGAAGGCGGGGTCGTAGAGCTGTGTGCTCGAACCTCGAAACATATCTTGGTGTTTGCGTTTGATCCACTTTCTCTAACTCTCTCTCTTACATTGTGCCTTGCATCATTTCATATAGTTCATTCATATATTATATGCTTGGTTTGTTTGTGTGTGCCTCACTTGTGTTTAACCAAGGAGCTTCATATAGCATCTCAACTCTTATTTAGAAGAAGCAAGAGGAGTTAGTTCAGAGCCCTTCACCGGGAATTCGGCTACACTCGTTGGTTACACTAAGTGTGTTGCAATTAGTTTTTAATTTCCGCATTATTTGTTCTTAGATTAGCCGTACACCTATTCACCCCCCTCTAGGTGTACTTTCAGGTGTTTCCCATGTTCATGGATTACCTGAGTTACTTTGTGGTTGAGTTCGGCAAAGGTGACAATTATGGTAAACGGTATCAGGGGGAAGGAGATTGTTTGTAAATGGGGGCTGAGGTAAGGCGATCTCCTCCCCCCTCCCCCAATATTTTTACTCATTGCTGGTGTCTTAACCACATGATAGCCAAGTGTAGAAAAGAAGGAATGTTGAAGGGGCTGGGGTGCAGAGATGAAGCGAATGGGGTTACCAATTTGCAATATGCAGATGGCACGTTATTATTCGGAATTGTTAACCTTCCTCAGGCCCTGGTCCTGAAAGGGGTGTTGAGGTGCAATGAATTATGATCGAGCCTTAAGATCAACTTTCAGAAAAGTTTTCTAGTTTTCTTGGGGGATATTACAGCTTCTAGCTTCCTCATCTCTCTTGTATTTAAATGCCCTGTCCAAAGGCCACCTATTACCTACTTGAGATTGTCACTTTCTATAGGTAGTCTTAAAAAATAACTTTGGAGGCTGCTGATTAATAAGATTCAGAAGAGGTTGGCTAGGTGGAAGGGAAGAATGTTATCCCTAGGAGGGAAGATTACCATGATCAATGCATTTCTGACGGCCTTGTCCACTTACTTTCTGTCTTTTTTCGTGCTTCCTCATTGGGTTGAAATGGAGATTTATTCTTTGAGGAGAAGGTTTCTGTGGGGTAGTACACAAAATGATTGTTAGGCCTTTTGTCTCGTTAATTGTAAACGAGTGTGTAAGCGGAAAGAGTTCGGAGGGTTAGAGATTATCAACCTCCGGAATTTCAACAAAGCTTTACCTCTTAAATGGTGGTGGAAAGTATTTGACAACCCGAAGAGGATTTGGGCCATGTTGGTTTCTCAGAGTTATCGTCCATCCTCCGGATGGTGGTTGAAATGGTAAATTAAAGGAGCCTCTTTGTCACCATTTTGGAAGGGTATGGCCTCAGTTTAAGACATCTTTTTTCGAGGGATTGGAAAGGAGGTCAAAGATGGGAGAGGCACGAGGTTCAGGGTAGATAGGTGGTGTTCTCCTGTTCCTTTGGGGGTGCTTTCCCCGGATATTTTCTCTCTAGCCAAAGACCCCACGGGACCAGTACGTTCTTGTTGGACGGGAAATGATTGGAACCTTCAGTTGTTCAACTCAATTCTTCTACATCATTGGGGGCATTGGGAGGTGTTTTTCCAGCTCCTACAAGAAAATTTGACCCAAATGGAGGGTTCTAGGGACCGAATAATATGGGAGTGGGATTCTAGGAGGTGTTCTCAGTAAAAAATGTGTATTTCATGTTGAATGACGGGGGTTTGCGATGTCTGTTTGCTAACATTGTTTGGTATATTAAAGTACCTCTAAAGATCAAGGCTTTTCTTTGGCTAGTCATCAGGGGGGCTCTTCTTACATGAGATAATCTCATGAAAAGAAACTGGCAAGGGCCTAATGTGTTTGGTCTTTGCGCAGATAATGGTGAATCCATCGACCACTTTTTCACAACTTGTCCTTATACTGTTCAGGTTTGGGGGTTGTTGGCACAATGTTTAAGCATTCGTATTCCGCATTCATCGGATAAGCTTTTATGCTCAGGTCGTCTCGGAGGAGTGCTTCCTTTAGCAAGCTAGAGAGGGTTATTTGGGACTTAACAACTGCGGCTGTTCTGTGGGGAGTATGGAAGGAACATAATAACAGGATTTTCAATAATCAGATCAGATCATCTGACCATACATTTCATGTTTGCTTGACATTTTTCTCTTACTGGATGAATTTACTATCTGGTACTATCAGGGAGTTAGCAGAGCGAGCGGTGGGGCAGCCGGCGGTGGGAGTTATCTTTGATAGTATCTTGGAGGACTCCTAAGCGGTACAGGACAGCGACTCAGACTTCATGTGATCTCAGGCACTTCAACCTCCTGATTTTTGCTTCTTCGGTGGGCTTGCTTGCTGCAAGATACACATGCCTTTTGCGTCTGCGAGGTTTTGAGTGGGTTGCATTTGTTGCTTATTGTATTTACTGTACTATTATTTTGTTATGTTTTGTCCATCGCACTCGCATGTGCAGCTTGTTGGGCGTTAAGTGGGGGCCATTTGTGCTACCTGCTTTAGAGTTGTTTCGTTAAAATCTTACTAATGAAACACCGGGGACCTTTTGGTTCACCGTTTCTTCTCCAAAAAAAAAAAAAAAAAAAAAAAACAGAAGAATAAAACGGTTAGAACTCACACTGCACCTGTTGCATGGCCGTTTCAGTTAAAATGTAGACATTAGTTTCTTGTCAAACCCAACATCTAGACTAGCTTTGAATATACAAGCCAACATCTAACTTTGGGTTTGAAGTCGGTGAAAGTCAGTCTTATATGAGTCTGATTATGATTTTTTTTTTTTTTTAACAGTAAAATAATTATGAGTGTAATACAGAAGAATGAGGATCCAAAATCGTATCACAAAAATAAGAGAGAGAGAGAGAGAGAGAGAGAGAGAGAGAGAGAGAGTTAAACCTCGCGCTGCACACGTTGCAGGGCTGTTTCAGTTTCAGTGCCTCTGACCAGGAGGAACAGCTTCGTCACTTGAGGTTGAACCCTCAGCACCTTCTCAACAAAAACTTCGAGCAGAAAACAGAAAAGTAGAGAGATTAAGGATAGTTAAACAGAGAGATATCATGGATGAAAAAAGATCAACATATATAACCATAAGAACGGCAACAAAAATATATACTCTTTCCAAGAAAGCCAGTAGAACCAGTGATGAGGATGGTTCTATTCTTCAACTGATCTAATATTCCACCAAACTCCATCATGGGATCAAGCGAGGGCTGATCAGTTGCAACAATATTCAGTGATGAAAGCGTAGGTTTTTCGGTTCAATGCCCGCAACTTTAAATAAGGGAAAATAAATTTGCACATGCCCCACATTGTTACATTATTAATTAACCACAACAAGCTTTGACGTTACGCTCAGAATTATGAGGGTGGAGGAAAATGCACATGTCTATTTAATTAATTGGTTGAAAGGGATATTAATCATCCATTAAGACTGTAGGATAGTACGATGTCTTGGAAGCAAATCCAGCATACATTTTGCAAAATGTTAATGCTTGACATCCAACTTCCAACTGAAAAAATTGTGGACCAGCTAACATAATGCTTGATTTGAGTGTTTTTCTATGAGATCGGAGCCAGTTTTGAATGGATTTGGTTTTTTCTTCTTCTAACTATACAATGCATATTTTTGGTGAATTTGAAATGGTGTTAAATTCATTTATAAATTTATGATGATGTAATAGTTTCTTAATGATTAAATGAGGAATTATTTATTTAAATATATAATATAATGATATATAACTAGTTTGTCGTATCCGCAACAAATCTGTATCCGTGGTTTTTGAAATTTTTTGTGTATTAGCATATCCGTATTGCATCGTGTCCGATATTCGTATCCATATGGAGACAAGCTAACATAAAAAATAAAAGAGACGACCAGAAAAAAAAAGTAAATCCATTTATATATTTACACAATAAGTTACGATCTCTACCTGTTAAATCTATTCTCTAAAGGTATACATCATAAGGAAAGCATGGTTTCAGCGATTTGTTGACTTTTGAGGGAGATTTGTTTCCCATCTTCAAGCTTTCAATTTATAGTGGTCACGGCTAATTTAATACGGGGGTTTTGTCCCTAAGATTCCAAAAATTTTATAGTTGCATAAGAGATTTGACACATTAATACCATTTCTCCTCAGAATATCCTTTAAAAAACATCCTTCAATCTGTCCTTCCGTCCCTAACCCAATTCTTATGAGAATTTTTTTTTGGCTCACCGGGGCATTGATCACCGCGCTGGGGCTCACCGCGCGCGCGGTGAGCGCGGTGAGCAACGCCCGGTGACCAAAAGAATTTCCCCCGATGGTGACTCTTTTCTGATTTTTTTTTTTTTTCCTTTATTGATTGTATGTTCTAGTGTCACACAATTATTTTTCTTTTTCTTTTATCTTATAGCTTGTTTAGCAAGAAAAACTCAAAATAGATTTCTGACAAAATTAGAAATCCTCACGGAAAAAGCTGAGCCTGTTGATGTCAATTTTCTAGCCATTTTTCTCTCTATTTAGAGAGAAGAACTGTTACAACCCAGAGAAAAAAATTAACTCAGCTATTTTTTTTTTTAAACAAACACACTATGATAGAAAAAGCTAGGAGAAGAAATTCAGAAAAAAAATAACAATTTTTCAGTCCATTTTATGGGGAACAAACAGTCCCTTTGTGCGGGGAGGTGAGTTTCTATAGGGAGTTGAGAAATTGGGTGGTGGGGTCAGACCAGATGGTAACAATGGTTCGGTTGACCAGACCGTTTTTTCCTTCTTTTGTGACCAACAGTCACTTTAAGCCCATTGGGCTATATGCATTGGGGAATCTGACACCATCCCCACTCTCTTCTTCTTCTTCTGCTCTAATTAGTTAAATTTTACAAACTCAACCTATTGATTTAAATTTTTAGTAACTTATTATATTTTTTATCTTTATTTTTGAAATTTGCTTATCAGGGCCCAGGAATGGATGCAAGGAACTCAAAATCAAAGAGCAAACAACTTGTTGAATCAAATTTTTGTTGAGTACAACTCTGACTCCGCTTATAATGCAACAAATATTTTTGAGTCTCAAAATTATAGACTTAATATATTTGAGTTTAATATTTTCTTCTGCAGATGAATGGTAATTTAACCAATATGCCATGAGGAAAGGATTATTATAAAAAGACCAAAAGTGATGTGACACAAACCACTAATGAAATATATTTCGTATATTTAAGTGTTCTCAGGGAAGAAAACGTGAACAGCAAAATATAGATAGAGAAGATTGGATTAGAAAAGGACGCGCAATTATCTATTGTGTTTGTCTAGCTAAACTTGAAATTAGCTTTCAGGGAAAAACTGGTGTTTGGTTTGTATACGATTTCCATGATACTCACAATCATCTATTAACTGCACCCAATAAAGTGTCATTATGACTATGATACCGAAGGATTGAAAATGTCCACAAAGAAGACATTAATACAATACTTTATACCATGATTAGAAAACACAAAATGATGGATTTAAAAGAAAAAGAGGTCAACAGCTATGTGAATGGTGGATGCATACAAGGATTTATGGAGTCACGGTTATTGAGAGCTGAAAAGAAAGTTGAGAATAATGACGGACAAGTTGTGCTAGATCAAATAAAAGAGTACAAGTCAAAGAGATAAAGGATTTGTTACTGTTTTAACATTAAATAAGGATATAACTAGATTGTTCTGGACTGACGAGCACTCTTAACTAGACTATCAATACTATTACTGTGATGTTCTTTTTTTTTTTCCACTTACCGCGCAACCAAGTATCAAATGCCATTATTCCTTTCATCAGAGTGAACAACCAACATCATACTATTCTTTTTGCTTTTGGGGTGGTTTGTAAAGAAACCAAAGAAAACTTATATTTGGTTGTTATCAGCATTTATTGTTTGTATGCACCAACAATCACCCCAAAGTTCTTGTGAATGGTCTTGATCACATGATGTGTGAATCGATAAAAATTGTTCTGCCAATAGCTACATGCCGATTATGCTGCAGGCACATCAAGAAGAGTCTATCCAAAGATCTAAAATTCTGTGAGCAAAGAAAAGAACGTAAAAAAATGATGTATTGAATATACCTACCAGGTGATTTTGAAGTGTTATGGAAAAAGTTAAAGAAATCTACTGAAGTGAGTGAGCATCACATATCGGTTAGTTGGATGCATAAATTGTAAGGATTTTACCTTATTTTCAAGAGGAGATGATGGTTTCAGAAGAGCCAATCCGATTGGAGAAGATGATGGCTTTAAGCAGAAGAAACAAATCAAGACTAATGCTTGGACCATGATCCAGTGCATTGGACTCAGTACTTGATCGTCTCTTCTCGGTATTTTCTTGGTTTTCTTTTTTCCTATTACTTTCATGATTTTGTGCATTGGACGCAGTACCTGTTCGATTCCTCTATTCATCTGTTACCATGTGTGGATATTTATATGTACTGTAACAGTGATATTGATTTATTATAGTGATTATATAGCATGCTCAGGTTATTTTAGGCTTCCCGTGTATACGTGGGTATTCTCCTCGCGTATATACGTTGCCAACTCTTGTCGTGACTCTGTTTCCATGTATTTTGGGACGTGGGGTGTGACACAAATCTCGTTAAATTCGTATGTTTTCGCTTTCTTTATTTTGTTTGCTTGTTCATGCGGTTGGTGACTATTTTCCGGTATTGTTGTTCTTTGTTGCTGAGATTCCAGCAATTTGTAAAAATGACATGAATTAATCATGCAATCATCTATTTGTAAATCACTTAGAGGGGGATGAATAGGTGATGGCTAATCTAATGGTCACTTAATGTCAAATAATGCGGAATTAAAAACTATTATGACCTAAACTAAACTCTTAAACTAAACACCACGTATAACACAAGAGTGTAGCTGAATTCCCCGTGAAGTGCTCTGAACTAACTCCTCTAGATTCCCCTGGATAAGGGTTGAGGTGCCGCGTTGGCTCTCTTGGTTGAAAACAAGTGTTAGCAAACAATCCCCAAGAAAGTATAACAATTAAGCACAATATGAATATCAAGCATGTAAAGATAAGCACAATAATAGCATGCAAGATATAAACAAGAGATAGAGAGAGAGAGAGCAATCGCAAACACAAGGGATTTGTTTCGAGGTTCGAGCACACTTGCTCTACATCCCCGCCTTCGACACACGAAGGATTTCCACTATAACCGATCCCACCGGATCACTTGATGCCGCAACACCTACAAGCCCTTGGACTCTCTAGCCCGTACACACCGCAAGCTCTCTAGCTCGCCGAGGCCACACATCAAACAAAGAGTTCACACACGAACTCGAAACAACCGCGAACGCACTCATCCGCCTCCTCAAGAAACAAGAAAAGATCTCTTGTTGATCTAAACACTTTGATCACTAATAAACTGTAACCCCGATCCCAAGGATACGGAGACGTTATGGCGACGTACATACGCGAGGTGAAAACACGCTCATGCGTACGTTAAGCCTCAGTACAGTACATAACCTCCATATAGACATGGGTCCCAGCATGAAATAAGTACAAGAATACCTGCAGAAAAGGGTTAGGGATCATAACAGATAGGAAAACTGAGAAAAATACGATAACATAAATAAAACACAACGATACTTATGAAGAGTCCTGATGAGGAATCTCCTATGTGACTCCACGGCACTATCTGATAATACGATAACTCCGATCTCCAATCTGGGCACGCAAACCCAGGGTCGTCAGAAAGCGACCTAGTGAGTGGTAAAATGAAGGAGGCAGTAGTAATATATATAATAGTAATACAAGCACGATACATATATATAATACATGATGTTGTACTAGTGATACCATATAATAAATATATAAGAAGCAGTAGAAAATATAATCATGTCATATTTTAATACCATCGCTACCAGTCATCTTCGGGTCATGTCTATAGTCGTGTCCAGTCGTAGCCAGTTTATATACTCAATACTGTTGTCTAGTGATGACGTGATAGAAGTGAAAAGGCAGGTGGGCATATGCAATATGAACATGCAGGTGGGCATATGCAATATAACCACAATATTGTGTTGTGCATATACAGGAATGATGTCTGCAAGGTATACAGAAAACAGAAGATATGCAATGCAGTGTATACATGTACAGAAGTAGTAGGCCACCACAGAATGTGTAACATGTACCAGGTAAAGTAACAAGGTATACATGTAACATGATAGCAGATAAATGATCAGGAACAATAACAAGTACAACTAAACATGGATCAGGCAAATCATGTCAAAGTCATGTAATTTATACAATAGTAGCAATCAGTACCACCTGGTATTTTAATCAATCTCTTCCAGTGTCCCATACCACTGGCAGTTCATACTGGAGCCCGCACTCTAGTCGAACCCATCCGGACATGGCCTACGGGTACCATTATCCAAACGAGAGAGTGATCAAATAACAAGTGTTCCCGACGTCACTATTGTGTATACTGTTTTATTATGTTACTTGGAAACCCATGGTCGAGGAGGTCTTATCGGGTAGATGTATCCCGTGCATACCCGGGATCACGGCCTTAAACAAACCCATGGCTGCTAAGACCAGGGCCCTCCGCTAAGAGGGGAGCATGAAATAAGTAACGAGAGCTCATGGAGCAATTGGTAGGTGCACTACCGTCCCCTGCAGTGAAGAACAATATGGATCCAGTACATCACCTGATAAGATCTAATCAACCGTCAAGTCTCCCCCATACCCAAGTTAGCTTTATGATCTGATATGTCAAGTATCCAATGTAACAAGAACAAATACAGTACATGATACGGGTAACATGATAACAGGACCTGAGCTCTGTTGATAGCATAGAACAATATAACTGGAAACAGGAACAATATAACGGGAAACAGGAACAATAGATGTGAATTCCACATATCGCATATCAACAGCTCTCAAGTCCAGTAACGGGAATATCCATATCAGTAACCGGAAACAATCATATAACATGAATACGGTAACATGGAACAATCATACATGTAATATGAACGGGGATCCATATGACACGAAGAAAGAAACCATACATGCATGTGTAACCGTGATATGTAAACATGACATAAATGTGTGTGATGATAACGATAATATGAAATGCGATAGTCCGTGCAGTGATATGTAGAGAATCCATGTAACGAGGATAACAATACAGGACATGACGGTATTCTGTGAAGTGGTGCACATGAATACGAACTACTGGTGTGATGTGTCATAGTATCTGTGATAATATATGTACTAACAGTGGTAATAACAATGGTCAGTGTATAATGCCATGTTCAGTGAACTACAGTATCCGTGTAAGGATGATACCAGTGCATGAACTAACGGTGTCTAGCAGTCATGTCTAGTGACAGTGTAGTGTCCTAACCTATCTGTAGAGCAGTAGACATGTAACGTAACTGTGATACGATACATGACATAGTAGTGTCCAAGCATATGGTGACATAGTGGGCCGGATGTTAGTGGTACATGAACATGACCTAATAGGCATCCAGTGTAACCCTCAATGTATTTTAGTTATCAGGCATATTCTAAGTACAGTGTTTATTACAGTGTTTTAATACCGTGTACAATTTAGTGAATATTAACAACGGGGATTTACCGGTAATCATGTTTTATTTAAATAAAGCAACTAAGTTCAATCAATATACTAAAAAGACAATTGATAAAATAAAAATACTCACAAACTAGCCATGAGAAGGTAGCTCTCTTTCCCACGATCGCAACGGATCCAGAATCGTCCAAATCGGAGTCCGGATGCTCCCGATATCGCCCGAAGACTAAATCATAACAAAAAGGGTTAAATATGTAATAAACATATTTAAATGCAAATCATAAATAGTAGTAGGGGGTTTTCTGAAAAAGTACCTTTATTGGGTTTTGGATGCGGGCTTGGTGAGATAACGGGTCGGTCCAGATCCACAACCCAACCCGTTAACTTAAGTCAAATAGGTTAATGGGTAACGGGTCGGGTTGGAGGCTAATTGGGTTTAGTCATGAACCCAATAGGATTTATTGGGTTTGGGTTTTACCCAAACCCACTCCAAGACACCCATAGCAGCAGCAGTAGCTTGCTGCTGCTGCCCCTGCCTGCGCGGGTCGGCTGGCCAGCGGCGCCGGCGACGCCTGCCGGCGGCAGTCCCGGCCGCCGGCGGCGGTCGGCCAAGAGAAAAGATGAGAGAGAGAGAGGGGGTGAAAGTGAGAGAGAGGGAATGAGGGGGTAGAGTGTTTGACAGCAAAAGGGGAGAAGAAGGAAGAAGAAGTGGAAGGAGTGGGGGTGGCGTCGGCCACGGCTGGGGTGTGGTGCGGCCGGCCACCGGCCGCGTGGTCGGAGGGGGAAGAGCCCGGTGGCGTGCCGGCCACCGGGGCGCGCCGGCGGCAAGGCCGGAAGCAGCCTGCTGCCAACAGAGAGAGATAGGGAGAGAGAGAGAGAAAAGAGAGAAGAGAGAGAGAAATTGGAGAGAGAGAGAGAGAGAGTTTAGGTTTAAGAGAGAGAGAGAGTATTTTGTGTTAGAGAGAGGAGGGGAGATGTTTTAAAAGAAGGAGAGAGAGAATAAGTGGTGGCAATGGTGGTGGGAACTCTCCACAGAAGGGAAGAAAGGAGAGGAAAAGAAAAGGAAAAAAAGAATTTTAAAAATTAATTTAATATTATTTTAATAGGGTCAAAAATTGACTAGCTCCGAACGGTGCCCAAAAATTACATAAAATAGAGAATATTATCATGAGACGTAATATGAAAACAGTTTGATGAAATTCAATCTAGTTTGCAATTTAAAAATCCCGGAGTGTCTCGCCGATACTGGGCGACACCGGTTTGGCCGGATTTTCGATAAATTCAGAAAAATCTCCAAAAATACTTGAACGTAGATACGACGATTCTAAGATACAAGGTGAAAGCAGATTCTCAAAATTCTACTCCGTTTGTGAATTAAAAATCGTAAAGCCGGTTATCGGTATCGGTCGACACCGACTACGGAGATTTTCCAAACTACTCCAGAAAAATTCGAGAAAATCCTGAAAAATCTAAAATATTAGGAAATGATTTTTAAAATTAAAATCAACTCAATCGGACTACCACGGAGGTCAAATCAATTTTTGTACGTCGTATCGCGTACCGATACTGTGATACGTACACCGGGGATCAGGAGGTTACATTTCTCCCCACCTTACAAAAATTGCGTCCTCGCAATTTCTATTCAGGTGTGAGAACAAGATTTCCAACCCCAAAGTCTAAAGGTGACGGGTGCACGACACTTCCGCTGCGCACTCTACTATCTAGAAGGAACCCAGGATGGAGAAGTATGGTAGTGAACTAATCCGAACGGATGGAAAGCAAGACGATACAAGGAAAGCGAGAAGGAAATCGGATGTTCTGGTTGACAACTGGAAGGAAGGAAGGAATATAAGCGAGTCAAGGAATGAATCGTCAAGGTCATGGTATTCTTGTACTCGTTGCTGGAATCCCAAATTCAGATACATACCAGTTAATCTGAACCTGATTGTACTGTTGATAAGAGCCCGAGGATTGACCCAGGTGGTTACCCACACCAGGTGTGAACCTAAGCTCTGATACGACTATGTAACGCCCCGATCCCAAGGATACGGAGACGTTATGGCGACGTACATACGCGAGGTGAAAACACGCTCACGCGTACGTTAAGCCTCAGTACAGTACATAACCTCCATATAGACATGGGTCCCAGCATGAAATAAGTACAAGAATACATGCAGAAAAGGGTTAGGGATCATAACAGATAGGAAAACTGAGAAAAATACGATAACAGAAATAAAACACAATGATACCTATGAAGAGTCCTGATGAGGAATCTCCTATATGACTCCACGGCACTATCTGATAATACGATAACTCCGATTTTCAATCTGGGCACGCAAACCCAGGGTCGTCAGAAAGCGACCTAGTGAGTGGTAAAATAAAGGAGGCAGTAGTAATATATATAATAATAATACAAGCACGATACATATATATATAATACATGATGTTGTACTAGTGATACCATATAATAAATATATGAGAAGCAGTAGAAAATATAATCATGTCATATTTTAATACCATCGCTACCAGTCATCTTCGGGTCATGTCTATAGTCGTGTCCAGTCGTAGCCATTTATATACTCAATACTGTTGTCTAGTGATGACGTGATAGAAGTGAACAGACAGGTGGGCATATGCAATATGAACAAGCAGGTGGGCATATGCAATATAACAACAATACTGTGTTGTGCATATACAGGAATGATGTCTGCAAGGTATACAGAAAACAGAAGATATGCAATGCAGTGTATACATGTACAGAAGTAGTAGGCCACCACAGAATGTGTAACATGTACCAGGTAAAGTAACAAGGTATACATGTAACATGATAGCGGATAAATGATCAGGAACAATAACAAGTACAACTAAACATGGATCAGGCAAATCATGTCAAAGTCATGTAATTTATACAATAGTAGCAATCAGTACCACCTGGTATTTTAATCAATCTCTTCCAGTGTCCCATACCACTGGCAGTTCATACTGGAGCCCGCACTCCAGTCAAACCTATCCGGACATGGCCTACGGGTACCATTATCCAAACGAGAGAGTGATCAAATAACAAGTGTTCCCGATGTCACTATTGTGTATACTGTTTTATTATGTTACTTGGAAACCCATGGTCGAGGAGCTCTTATCGGGTAGATGTATCCCGTGCATACCCGGGATCACGGCCTTAAACAAACCCTGGCTGCTAAGACCAGGGCCCTCCGCTAAGAAGGGAGCATGAAACAAGTAACGAGAGCTCATGGAGCAATGGTAGGTAGCACTACCGTCCCCTGCAGTGGGAGAACAATATGGATCCAGTACATCACCCGATAAGATCTAATCAACCGTCAAGTCTCCCCCATACCCAAGTTAGCTTTATGATCTGATATGTCAAGTATCCAATGTAACAAGAACAAATACAGTACATGATACGGTAACATGATAACAGGAGCTGAGCTCTGTTGATAGCATAGAACAATATAACGGGAAACGGTAACAATATAACGGGAAACAGGAACAATAGATGTGGAATTTCACATGTCGCATATCAACAGCTCTCAAGTCCAGTAATGGGAATATCCATATTAGTAACCGGAAACAATCATATAACATGAATACGGTAACATGGAACAATCATACATGTAATATGAACGGGGATCCATATGACACGAAGAAAGAAACCATACATGCATGTGTAACCTTGATATGTAAACATGACATAAATGTGTGTGATGATAACGATAATATGAAATGCGATAGTCCGTGCAGTGATATGTAGAGAATCCATGTAACGAGGATAACAATACAGGACATGACGGTATTCTGTGAAGTGGTGCACATGAATACGAACTACTGGTGTGATGTGTCATAGTATCTGTGATAATATATGTACTAACAGTGGTAATAACAATGGTCAGTGTATAATGCCATGTTCAGTGAACTACAGTATCCGTATAAGGATGATACCAGTGCATGAACTAACGGTGTCTAGCAGTCATGTCTAGTGACAGTGTAGTGTCCTAACGTATCTGTAGAGCAGTAGACATGTAACGTAACTGTGATACGATACATGACATAGTAGTGTCCAAGCATATGGTGACATAGTGGGCCGGATGTCAATGGTACATGAACATGACCTAATAGGCATCCAGTGTCACCCTCAACGTATTTTAGTTATCAGGCATATTCTAAGTACAGTGTTTATTACAGTGTTTTAATACCGTGTACAATTTAGTAAATATTAACAACGGGGATTTACCGGTAATCATGTTTTATTTAAATAAAGCAACCAAGTTCAATCAATATACTAAAAAGACAATTGATAAAATAAAAACACTCACAAACTAGCCATGGGAAGGTAGCTCTCTTTCCCACGATCGCAACGGATCCAGAATCGTCCAAATCGGAGTCCGGATGCTCCCGATATCGCCCGAAGACTAAATCATAACAAAAAGGGTTAAATATGTAATAAACATATTTAAATGCAAATCATAAATAGTAGTAGGGGGTTTTCTGAAAAAGTACCTTTATTGGGTTTCGGATGCGGGCTTGGTGAGATAACGGGTCGGGTCCAGATCCACAACCCAATCCGTTAACTTAAGTCAAATGGGTTAATGGGTAACGGGTTGGGTTGGAGGCTAATTGGGTTTAGTCATGAACCCAATAGGATTTATTGGGTTTGGGTTTTACCCAAACCCACTCCAAGACACCCATAGCAGCAGCAGTTGCTTGCTGCTGCTGCTGCCCCTGCCTCGCGGGCCGGCCGGCTAGTTCGGCTGGCCGGCGGCAGTCCCGGCCGCCGGCGGCGGTCGGCCAAGAGAAAAGGTGAGAGAGAGAGGGGGTGCAAGTGAGAGAGAGGGAATGAGGGGGAGAGTGTTTGACACCAAAAGGGGGGAAGAAGGAAGAAGAAGTGGAAGAAGTGGGGGTGGCGCCGGCCGCGGCTGGGGCGCGGTGCGGCCGGCCACCGGCCGCGTGGTCGGAGGGGGAAGAGCCCGGTGGCGCGCCGGCCACCGGGGCGCGCCGGCGGCAAGGCCGAAAGCGGCCTGCTGCTAACAGAGAGAGATAGGGAGAGAGAGAAAAGAGAGAAGAGAGAGAGAAATTAGAGAGAGAGAGTTTAGGTTTAAGAAAGAGAGAGAGTATTTTGTGTTAGAGAGAGGAGGGGAGATGTTTTAAAAGAAGGAGAGAGAGAGAGAATAAGCGGTGGCAATGGCGGTGGGAACTCTCCAGAGAAGGGAAGAAAGGAGAGGAAAAGAAAAGGAAAAAAAGAATTTTAAAAATTAATTTAATATTATTTTAATAGGGTCAAAAATTGACTAGCTCCGAACGGTGCCCAAAAATTACAGAAAATAGAGAATATTACCTTGGGACGTAATATGAAAATAGTTTGATAAAATTCAATTCTGTTTGCAACTTAAAAATCCCGGAGTGTCTCGCCGATACTGGGCGACACGGTTTGGCCGGATTTTCGATAAATTCAGAAAAATCTCCAAAAATACTCGAACGTAGATACGACGATTCTAAGACAAAAGGTGGAAGCGGATTCTCAATATTATACTCCGTTTGTGAATTAAAATCGTAAAGCCGGTTATCGGTATCGGTCGACACCGACTACGGAGATTTTCCAAACTACTCCAGAAAAATTTCAGAAAATCCTGAAAAATCTAAAATATTAGGAAATAATTTTTAAAATTGAAATCATCTCAATCGGACTACCACGGAGGTCAAATCAATTTTTGTACGTCGTATCGCGTACCGATACTGTGATACGTACACCGGGGATCAGGAGGTTACATAAACACTCTCACAAAAATACTCCTATAGGATGAATATAGCAATGGGCTGCTCAAGTGTTTGTGAGAAAAATAAGGATGGAATGTGTGGTGAAAAACTCAAAGAAATCACTTTGAAAACACTCTTGATAAACTTCCCTTTTGATTGGAAATATTTGCTCTTAATCAAGTGGAGGAAAACCTCTAAATAGTCTAGGAAAAACTGGTGAAAACCACTTGAAAAATCTTAAAGAAAACAGCCCCCAAATGCCCCAATTTATAGAGCTAGAAAAACTAGCCGTTGGGAGCCAGGTGGCCTGACGGTCGACCGCCCGGTTGAACGCCAACGGTCATTTTTCTGACCGTTGGGGCAGCGGTCGACCGGCCGGTCGATCGAGGCTCTCTGCCGGTCGACCGTCCCGGTCGACCGGGGCTTTCCAGAGAGCAGACCTCTCTGGACGGTCGACCGGGTCGGTCGACTGGCCCTCCAGCCAGATATTGGCGTGCACCCTGTGCACGTCGGTCGACCGGTCAAGTCGACCGACTTCAACCTGCGGTCGACCGTCCGGTCGACCGGCTGAAGCCAGACAGAAAACTTAAGGGATTTAAAAACTAGGTCTTTTTGATTGAAATAAAATCCCATAAAATATAGAAAAATCTACAAAAATAGTTTTACCAATATACTTTGATAAACAAACATGCTTGCACAAAATCAAGGCATGTTATAAATGATTTGGACTATTTTTGTAATATGAAAATATTGATTAAAAAACAAATAGTATTTTTCAAAACTAGATTTTTCTAAAAAAACTTGTTTTCCAAACTTCACTAGAAACAAAAACAAGATATTATAAACTCTTTAAAGCATAGGGTGTATGGATATGATCCACTACACAAATAAGGTGAAATATCTATGTTTTTGATATTAAGCTCTAAAGATGGTTTTGGTTAAAACATATAAACTTGAATACCAAAAACCAAACATGTATTTTTCTAAAAGAAAATTCTTTTATAAAAACAAACTAAAACAAGAGTGTGTGTGTGTATATGATACTTGAGCAATCCACCAACTATTCTATCCTTTACATTTTATCTAAAAATAAAATCTTCTAAAAACAAACCTAGACACAAGTCTTCATCTTCATGAAGTCTTCACTTGAAGCCTTCTTGACTTGGTCCAAACACCGTGCTAGCTCCAAAACTTGACTTCAAATCCTTTGATGAAGCTATGCACCTACTAAGATCTTGATCATAAATCTGTCACTAATTAAACACAAGATCATTAGTACTATAACTACATGAGTTGATCATTATCAAAACTAGAGTGATGGGCCTTTGGGCCAACCATCTCCCCCCTTTTGATGATGACAAAACTCATGAAGTTATATATGCATGGATTAAAGTAAAGCTTCAAGGAAGCTCCCCTTAACTCATGCATAACAAATAAACAAATAAATATGCAATGTATGCTCATAAACATGTATGCAAATGAAGGAGTAAACATGCTAATCAAGCATAAAACAAAATCACAAAATCTTTTTCTCCTATTTGCAAAACAAAATATATATGCATAAACACAAATGCTACTCCCCCTTTAGCAAGGAAAACAAATACTTCTCCCCCTTAAGCAAGGAAAACATGCATATATCTCAAATACTTCTCCCCCCTTTTTGTCAATCATCAACAAAGGGGTTAAAGTAAAAACAAAACCAACAAATAAATTTTCTCCCCCCTTTTGTCCGAAACAAAGAACCAATGAAGGGGTAAACTCAAATCAATAAATAGTTATATGCGATATACATTCATGAAGAGGAAGACGCTAAGTTAACTTCTCTACACTTATGCATTACATAAAGAAGGGATGACAAGCCCCAATTCACATAACACATATTATGTAATGCATAAGAGGAGATGTGAAGCTCCCCCTACACACATGTATACATAAAGAAGAGTTGTCAAGCTCCACAATATAAGATACACTCAACATGAATCTATATGTAGAAGAGATGTTAAGCTCTCCTTACATATAGGCAATACAAATCAAAAATATTTTCAATTTTTCTTAAAAATTTTATTTTCTTATCATAAACAACTTTGTGTTTTAAATATGTAAAAATCAATGTTAACTCAAGCACAAATAACTTTATATATGTATGTATGAAAAAAATAAGTGTACCAATTGAAATTGATACATACATATATAAGAAAACAAAATATGAGTATATACAAAAATAGAGTCAAATTGATACCAATTGAAAGGATTCAATGATACCAATTGAAACAATAATAGGATCATGTGTAAATCTCATAAAACTAATAATTTGAAGAATAAATAACTAGTTAAAAGTAGTTTTTGAAAAACTAGTTAAAGATCCTTCAAAACATGAAATCAAAACATGTGTTTTTCATGAATCATACCAAATACACAAGAGATGACACTCAAAATCGATTAAGCTCATAAAAATGTTAATGAATCAAAGTTATGACAAAACAAATGAAGTATGAGTGTTCAATAATCATGTAAATAGCATTTTCATGAAAATAGTCAATGAAGCTTAAAAACAAAATGTAAATTCATTTTTCATTTAAAACAAAAACAAACTTCTAGGTATATGTATGATTTATCTAAATCTAACAATATGCATACATATCCCGAACATAAAAGAGTCTATTAAAGGTATTTGCATGAAGGCAAGAGACTCACGGGTATACATGTATATTTATTAGATTTGAATAAAAAATACATATACATGAAGTAAAACATGAAAATTGACAAAACAAGTATAAATGAAAGAATCATCAAAACTAGGCTATACATATGTATATAGTGAGTACAAATGAACAATGAAGTGCAAACATATATGAATCAATTTGTTGCTCACTACTTGTACATATATAAATCCAAGTTTTAATAAAAACTACATTTAAACTAGTATTTACCACATGAAGCCTAAAACATGAACATGCTAAAAATATCATATATGAATAAGTATGTAAATAAACTAGAAGTTTTAGAGATAGTTACCAAATCAAAGAACTATGCTCCAAATCTTCAAAACATGGTGGTCGTCCCACCAAAACTCCTTGATAGCGGTGCATCCAAAAATAAGTCCATCATGTCCATGTGCATCCACCATCAAGGCACCATCCCTCTCACGTCATGTGAGAGCCCTCACCTATATCAAATACACAAGATGGGGACTTTGATACCCATTTTCTTTTGGGTCCTTGGGGGTTAGTATTGTAAGGCACCCAAACATTTTTATTCTTAGCAAAATTAAAATGATGCAACTTGTCAAAATAAAATTTTGCTAAATGGCCTTTGCGGCCACAATGTGTACATTTGTACACCTTAGGATGCATATGAGTGTGGGTGTGGTCATGACGTACAACATAAGCATATGCATGATGAGGATGATGTGCATGAATATGTGGAGTTTGTTTCTTTGAAAATAAAGACTTCAATCTCTTATGGTTAAATGCACATGAGCTCAAAGTAGAGCTCAAACAATCCATTTTATTTTTCAAAACATTTATCTCATTTGCATTTATGGTAGCATGTAAAGCATGATGAGAATGAGAATCATTTTTCTTATTCTTTTTAGAAAAATTTTCTTTTTCTTTTTCAACAATTTTTCTTTTCAAAGAAGTGTTTTCATGCAAAGCAACCTCCTTTTGTTTTTCCACCAAAGCAATTTTATTTTTTAAATAAGTGTTTCCTTCACAAAGATCACTTAATTTTGAGAGCAAGGAAACATTTTCATTTTTCAAATTTCATTTTCCTTTTCAATGCATGCAATTTTATTTTTAAAAAAAATCATTTTCATTAAGCATGCATCAAATTTCTTTTCAAATTTTTATTTTCTTTCTTAATCATGTCATATTTCTCAAGAAGGAGTTGACAAAAAGTGCTAAGCTCATCATATGACATGTTATCATCTTCTATCTCGGATTTGTTAGTTACCTCAAGGGGGTTATCCCCTTGGACCATATAGCACTTGTTGGAGACGTCACTTCCAACATCCGATCGCTCCTGACATAATATAGATCCTTTTCGTCAAGGGAGGTGATGATGTTTCAAGCTACAAAAGCCAAATCAACATTAGAAACCCTAAATAAATAATCATCATTTAGGGTTGACTTTAAAGCATGTAGGGCTTTTGCATTAGCCTCAATATTCTTACTATCATTAATATATAAATCTTTAATTGTAGCAAGATAAACATGAAAACCTAGGGCCTTGAGGTACAAAGACATCTTAACCTTCCAAATTTGGATGTTAAGAATGTCAAAGGTGGGTGGTGACATGAAGTCCATGGTGTGTACAAAATATAGTGATTAGCCTAAAAAGAGGATATTTAACTCTAGGTTGTAAGACCCAAATTCAGAGCACTTGGCTCTGATACCAATTGTAAATCACCTAGAGGGGGGGTGAATAGGTGTTGGCTAATTTAATGGTCACTTAATGCCAAATAATGCGGAATTAAAAATATTATGACCTAAACTAAACTCTTAAACTAAACACCACGTATAACACAAGAGTGTAGCCAAATTCCCCGTGAAGGGCTCTGAACTAACTCCTCTAGATTCCCCTAAATAAGGGTTGAGGTGCCGCGTTGGCTCTCTTGGTTGAAAACTAGTGTTAGCAAACAATCCCTAAGCAAGTATAACAATTAAGCACAATATGAATATCAAGCATGTAAGGATAAGCACAATAATAGCATGCAAGATATAAACAAGAGATAGAGAGAGAGAGAGAGAGCAATCGCAAACACAAGGGATTTGTTTCGAGATTCGAGCACACTTGCTCTACATCCCCGCCTTCGACACACGAAGGATTTCCACTATAATCGATCCCACCGGATCACTCGGTGCCGCAACACCTACAAACCCTCGGACTCTCTAGCCCGTACACACCGCATGCTCTCTAGCTCGCCGAGACCGCACCTCAAACAAAGAGTTCACACACGAACTCGAAACAGCCGCGAACGCACTCGTCCGCCTCCTCAAGAAACAAGAAAAGTTCTCTTGATGATCTAAACACTTTGATCACCAATAATTACTCTCACAAAAACACTCCTATAGGATGAATATAGCAATGGATTGCTCAAGTGTTTGTGAGAAAAATAAGGATGGAATGTGTGGTGAAAAACTCAAAGAAATCACTTTGAAAACACCTTTGATAAACTCCCCTTTTGATTGAAAATATTTGCTCTTAATCAAGTGGAGGAAAACCTCTAAATAGTTTAAGAAAAACTGGTGAAAACCACTTGAAAAATCTTAAAGAAAACAGCCCCAAATGCTCCAATTTACAGAGCTAGAAAAACTAGCCGTTGGGAGCCAGTGGCCTGACGGTCGACCGCCCGGTCGACAGCCAACGGTCATTTTTCTGACCGTTGGGGCAGCGGTCGACCGGTCGATCGACCGAGGCTCTCTGTCGGTCGACCGTCCCGGTCGACCGGGGCTTTCCAGAGAGCATACCTCTCTGGACGGTCGACCGGGTCGGTCGACCGGCCTCCAGCCAGATACTGGCGTACACGCTGTGCACGTCGGTCGACCGGTCAAGTCGATCGACTTCAACCTGCGGTCGACTGTCCGGTCGACCGGCTGAAGCCAGACAGAAAACTTAAGGGATTTAAAACTAGGTCTTTTTGATTGAAATAAAATCCCATAAAATATAGAAAAATCTACAAAAATAGTTTTATCAATATACTTTGATAAACAAATATGCTTGCACAAAATCAAGGCATGTTATAAATGATTTGGACTATTTTGTAATATGAAAATATTGATTCAAAAACTAAAATAGTATTTTCCAAAACTTGATTTTTCTAAAACTTGTTTTCCAAACTTCACTAGAAACAAAAACAAGATATTATAAATTCTTTTAAAGCATAGGGTGTATGGATATGATCCACTACACAAATAAGGTGAAATATCTATGTTTTTGACATTAAGCTCTAAAGATGGTTTTGGTTAAAATATATAAACTTGAATACCAAAAACCAAACATGTATTTTTCTAAAAGAAAATTCTTTATAAAAACAAATTAAAACAAGAGTGTGTGTGTGTATATGATACTTGAGCAATCCACCAACTATTCTATCCTTTACATTTTATCTAAAAATAAAATCTTCTAAAAACAAACCTAGACACAAGTCTTCATCTTCTTGAAGTCTTCACTTGAAGCCTTCTTGACTTGGTCCAAACACCGTGCTAGCTCCAAAACTTGACTTCAAATCCTATGTTGAAGCTATGCACCTACTAATATCTTGATCATAAATCTGTCACTAATTAAACACAAGATCATTAGTACTATAACTACATGAGTTGATCATCATCAAAACTAGAGTGATGGGCCTTTGGGCCAACACTATTATGCTAGCAAATGCCAACAATTTTCATAGTGACACTTCACATAAATTCTAAAAGATATTATTACAAGATGTGGCATTTATCTTCAAGTGAAGTCCTTCATCACACAATGAAAAATCTACTAACCTGTTTTGGTAGCTGGTATCGAAGAGTCATGTATCCCTAAAATAAAACTCCTGATTTGATGACATAAAACCTCTTGTTGTTGATTATCTTACCGTTTTTCCTGTTGTGGGAATGCTTGCCGAAATAATGACGTATACATTGACGCAAAGTAGAGTATGTCATTGGGGGGCATACAGAGGAGCATATGTGGTAGATGAAAATAGATTGTTGTTTCATATGGAAAATAGCAGCCACAATCATTGCATTTACCACCATGTCCCAGGGATCTGTTCACAAAGTTCTCACATCAATAGGTGTAGGCTATTTGCAACCAACACCATAAAGGCCAATGTATGAAGCCTGGATTTTTGTTTCCTAGCTATTTATCCAGGTTGTATATGTAAGCATGATAGAAGTTAAAATTCCCTTATTGGAAAAAAATGTTGACTGGCTTGGAAGTTTTATGGGGAGTGTGCGCTTACTCTTAATGAATAAAATTATCAAGGTTAACCCAACGAATTTCTTGTATTAACCATCCAATTTTTGCCTCATATCTGATAATAAACAAAAGAAATATTTGGTTTATCAGTGACCATGCACCTTGAAGAACCAATCTTGTGAGTTTCAATATTATTTATGTTCATACTGTTACGCAGCAAGCTTATATGAGCATTTGGAGAACAACGATCCAGGATAAAAATGAAAGAATAAATTTGACATCTTGCAAGTCGGTAAAAGTTGGGTTAACTGCTGAAGGCTTCACTACATCAGAGTATATATTGGGGAGCATAGGCATGTGAGGTTGCTCATTCTACAGGAACCTTGTAAATATCTTAACTAATTTGACAAGCTCAGGTCAAGACCCTCATGCTCAAGTGATTAATGAAAGGACATTTGCAATCAATAATACACACCAATTATATTATGTATATTATGAGAAATGATAAAATCAAATAATTTATTCTACTTCTTATCTCTATGGTACATTAAGACAGGCTATCAAAATTAGCCCACTATATATCGCGATCTCTCTCCCTTTTGACCAGTTTTTCCAAACATTACATGGCCTTATTATAGTGGAATTTTCTACAAGTTAATCTGATATGTAATATCTTGCATGTTCATCCTATGAATAATTAGGAAGTAGTCGAATGTACTCACCACATCCGCAATCTGTGAAAAATCTCCAAAAACACAAGCAAGCCTTCCCTTTGCATGAGCTTCTATGAACATGTCAATAGTCCTACGCGACAATCACACGAAGAGTTTAAAAATCTAATTGAGGAAATAATGATTAAGTTTATAAATTTTAAGACACCAGAAACAAGTTTCTTTCCTAAAATTATCTTTCACCTTGTTCTTTCAATCCAGCCAGGTAATGGTTCCTTGAATATACTTGTTATAATTGTTGGCCGAATAATAACAAGAGGTAGATTTCCTCCTGTGCCCTAACAACATCTCCCCCATTGCCTTAGTGAAAACATAAGAATTTGGCCAACCAAAATTCCTAGCCCTACATATAGAATGAGCAGACAAATTAAAATAACTAAATGTTAAAAAAATGCTAACACCAGGCCATTAAATAAATTTTGCAAATTTAAGCTCTTAAATTTAATGTTAATGCTATTTAAATCTGTTGAAACAGAAATAGATAAAATAAGCTTAACAAATAATTTTCTTGATATTTTGTAGTGGTAATAGGATAAGAACAATGGTTTCTAACCTTTGAGAACCCAATTCCTCATGGCTATGTTCTCAGCGTTCATTGATTTTGTAGAACTTAGTTCCTTCCTTCATTCTTCGACCAACTTTAGCTCTGCATCTATGTGTAAGGTGATGCCGAGTTTGAGTGTGTCACCTAGATGAAATAACTTCTCGCGCACAATCCCTTTCGGCATCCCAGCTACATAGGCTAACACAATGCAAGAAAAAACAAGAAGAAACAAGATATACATAATAAGGATACATTGATTATGTTCAAAATAAAATAAGCCAAATGAACTCACCAGTTGAAACATGGAGAAGTACTTCTATTTTTTGACATTTCCTCGCAAATTCCGCCACATTCTTAGCACCTAACACATTAGTAGCCAAGGCTACACATCATATCTGCTTAAGGGAATGAGATGTTTATTGTGAATGAGATGTTTATATAATAATGATACCTTTCAAAAAAAAATTGTGATTGCTGCAACAACATTGACAACAATGTGTATTTTCCCCCATAACTCTTCCCTAAAGTGAATATCTTCTATACCTAAATTCCCCCATAACTCTGGACTACGGCCTTCTAAGGTGGGTGGTGGCGGTGTTAGGGCGGTGAAGGAGGTGGTGGAGGAGAAGAAGCTCCCGGAGGTTGGAGATGAAAGGAAGGGCAATAGAGTAATCGATCTGAATTCAAATTTGAATTTGGAGGCAGTTGAGAGGAAATCACGCCTTACATGATGGAGAGGTTAAAGTTGGTAATGAGATTCTCCATTATCTAGTGAGATTCCTATTATACCTCCGGTGGGGATCCTGTGATTCTGGTTTTAAATTCTGTTCCATTGACTGAATTGTCGGGTGTGAAGGTGGTTGAAGGTGTTTGGCAGGGGAGGCCAACGTTGTTTGAGGAGAGCACGTGGCAGAAAGTTTTGAGGAAGCTCGAGATCAGAGAGGGTAAGAAATGTTCCAACTCAGATTCATGTGAGATGGAATTACCTGAGCCTGAGGGGGAGAAGATGGTACTGCAGTCAAGTGATGCTGTTTCAAAAGCTCCTCCAGTGTATGTCAAAATGGCACATCTCTCTAGTGATGCTGATTCTGCTCCTCCTCCCGGGACATCTACTTTTCTTCTATGAAAGGTATGTTGGAATATGAAGAATATATATGTAAATCTTTGAATTGAATTACGGCGAGATCCGTTGATCGAATCAATTGGATGATGGTTGGAGTGTGTTCTCCTTCCATAGGGGATGAACGTGGTATATTCACATGTTCAATTCCGACTTCGAATGAATGAGATATTCAAGTCTAAAAATTGCCTAATTCAAAGCCAAAATGGGACTAAAAGTAGCTAAAAGCATTTAGTCCCACATTGGCCATGGGATGGAAGTTCGTAGTGTTTAAATAGAGAAAATTGAGAACAAAGGGCGTGCCCTTTGGGTACTTGGAGTTTTCGCACGCGATTGGGAGAGAACCATGCGCGTGCCGCCGCTGCCGGCGGCCGGTGCCGATGCCGATGCCGGGCCGGGTTCGGGTTCCCTACCCGGCCTGGTTCTTTTTGAATCAGGTCTCACGGGTATGGGTTACGTGAAGCATACCCGCTCCGCTATCCAGATCCGAACCGGCCCGCCAACAGACCCGCCCCGCTATCCGGATGCGAACCCCTCCAGTTGGACAGCCAACAGTTGCAACTGTTGGGTCGAACCATTGCAACGGTTCAGACCGAACCGTTGCAACCTTTCGTTGGATTCGGACCCATTGGCCCCTCCTGGAGCGCTATAAATAGCGCTCCAGTTTCTCATTCTAAACAACATCAAAAACGAAAATCTCTTCTCTCTCTCTGAGTTCTGAACTAGAAGTGAGTTACTGCGTTCTGAACTGGGAAGTAGAGTTCTGAAGTGACTTTCAACAGGAAGTAGGAAAGTCAGTTTCCAAAGCGACTTCCAAAAGAGATTCTGCATAAATTCGTTCTGAAAGAGGGCTCAGAAAATTCAACAGATTCTTTAATAGAATTGTTGTCTGAATCTGGGACTTCTGAAGAAGAATATTCTTCAACCTTCCTTCTTCCTCTACAGTGGGTGCTGTGCTCCTCCAAAGTAAAGGCAAATATTCTCCCAAAATTTGTCTTTGTCTCGCTGCTTCAACGATCCTGTGAAGGTACTGGTTAACTACGATTCGACGTGATTTGGTAGTGCTATCCAAATACCGTGAAGGAGTGTTGTATCTTGGGAGACCAGCGTCCAGTAACCCGTTAGCACCAGTGCGGGAGACGTAATTGTCTTAAGGAGATTCGCTCTAAGCGTACCTCACTCCAAGTACTGTATAAGTGAATTAATTTCTTTATATAGGAGATATACTGATATTCAGTATATCGAGACTGATTTAGATTCAGTCTAGTTGGTGTTTAACCAAGGAAGGAAATTGAAAGGTGGTTATTAAATTAAGAAACGTCCTATTGAACGAAAAACCTCCCACCTGATATTTGCCGACCTGGCCAATTAGATTGTTGATATTTCAGTGATCTTGAATAGTTGTTAGATTGATTCCTGTTAAGCAGAAACCAACAATCTTAAGATAATTAAGTATTAAAGATTCTTACTTCTATTCTGCTTGAACTTGCAGAAAATGTCTGAGACTAATCAAGATAGCTCAAGTAAGGCACCAAACATGCAGCTATAAGTTTTGATGCCAACTCCACTTCCTAACCCGAAGCCGGAGAAGCCAGGAAAATTTGACGGCACAGAATTCAAGAGGTGGCAATAGAAGATGCTCTTCTACTTGACCACTCTTCATCTGGCCAGATTCCTGCAAGAAGATCCACCAGAGCCCGCAACTGATGCATGGACTCAATGTGACTTCCTTTGCTGAAATTATATTTTAAATGGACTGGATGACTCTCTTTATAATGTCTACAGTCCCATCACAACGGCAAAGAAGTTATGGGCCAGTCTTGACAAGAAGTACAAGACTGAGGATGCTGGTACCAAGAAGTCGTCGTAGGACGATTTTTAGAGTACAAAATGGTGGACAACAAGACTGTAATTAGTCAGGTGCAAGAGTTCCAACTTATCTTGCACGAGATAGAAGCCGAAGGTATGATTCTACCTGAAACCTTTCAGGTTGCTACTATCGTGGAGAAACTCCCACCTGCGTGGAGAGATTTCAAGAACTACCTGAAGCACAAGAGAAAGGAGTTGAAGTTGGAAGATCTCATTGTGAGGCTTCGAATCGAGGAGGACAACAGAAAGTCCGAGAAAAAGAGCAGTAAGAACTCCTATGAAGAAAAAGCCAATGTGATCGAAGACTCAAAGGGGAAAGCGTCTACTTTCAAAGGCTTAAAGCGGAAGAAGACTTCCAGGGGTACAAAGGCAAGGTCCAAGAAGGCAAGAACATGCGCTTCAAAGGAACTTGCTACATCTGCAACAAAGAGGGACATAAGGCGAATGAATGTCGCAGCCGTCTCAAAAAGAACAAGAAGAGCCATCCACAGGCAAAGTTGACCGACCATGAGTCGCCAAGCCATTCAGCTGTGGTGTCAGAAGTGAATCTGACAACCAACAATAAGGATTGGTGGGTAGACACTGGGGCTACTCGGCACATCTGCTCTAAGAAATTATTATTCTCTGAATATCAAATACTAGAGCAAGATGAGCAACTATTCATGGGAAACTCAGCCGTCTCAAAGGTTGAAGGAAAAGGCAAGGTCATTCTGAAGTGGACATCTGGAAAAGAGCTTACTCTGAATGATGTGCTACATGTTCCAGATATCCGCAAGAATTTGATCTCTAGATCAATACTTAGTAAGAAAGGATTTAGAATGGTTTTTGAATCAGATAAATTTGTAATTACTAAGGGAGGGATGTATGTGGGAAAGGGTTATCTTATTGATAGACTTTTTAAAACCAATGTTGCAGTGGTAGATAAAAAGTCTGTGTATTTCTACCCGAAACTTATAAATAAAGGAAAAACCTCTGTTTATTTGCTTAAGTCTCCTATTTTATGGCATGCTAGATTAGGGCATGTAAATTGAAAAACACCTAGAGGGGGGTGAATAGGTGTAAGTGCTAATCTAGTGAACTAAATGCGCTAAATGCGGAAGCTAATGCAAATTTTGCAATCACACTTAGTACAACACACAAGTGTAGCCGAATTCCCCGTGAAGGGCTCTGGACTAACTCCTCTTGATTCCCCTTGAATGGGTTGAGGTGCTATGTGAAACTCTTGTGGTTAAGTATAAGTGAGGCACACACACAATCAAGCCAAGCATATAAGGACGAATAGCAATATGAAATAATGCAAGGCAATACAAGCAATATGAATGATGTGGCAATATGAATAATGCTATGCACAAATAAATGAGAGAGAGAGTTAGAGAGACAAGTGGATCAGACGCTAACAACAAGATATGTGTCGAGGTTCGAGCACCTTGCTCTACATCCCCGCCTACACCACCGTGTAGGATTTCCAATCCACTATAACGTCCATCGAGGACTCCCACCGAGGGAACCTTCACCGAGAAGGATTTTTACAACAAGGGAATACCGAACTCCTCTCTCAAACACCGCCTCACAACCGAGGGGTAGGCCCGTAGCCAAACAACCACAACACCTCTACCGAAGAGGGTTTACAAACCAAACTCCACTTCTCACTAGAGGGAGCAAACCAATCACCCGATCATCTCTACCAAAGAGGGATACAACAAGAACAAGGGTGTTTACAACTTAGAGGTTCAACAACCTCACACAATCTCTCTTTTTCTCTTTTCCATAAAATAAAGATCCTAAATAGATTATGATAGAAGATAAGCTCAAGTGTGAAAACTAGGTGTTTGGAAAACAAGCAACAAAGAAAAACTACTTGGGAAAACTCTTGTAAATGATAGAAAATGAAAGCCAAGACAAATCTCCCAAAATACTCTTTTCTTTGATTTTTCCAAAAACCTAAAACAAATAAGATTGGAAGTTTAAAGCCCAAAAACACTTTTGAAAACTTGTTTTAAACTCAGGTAAACTGGGAATTTTTCTCTTGTAAAAAACCTTGGCCAAAATCCCAAAGAATTGGGGTTTATATAGGCCCATCAGAAAACTAGCCGTTAGGCTGATGTGGCAGCCTGACAGGCTAACGGTCGACCGGCCCGGTCGACCGCCAACGGTCAAAAATGTGACCGTTGGGCAAACACGGTCGACCGGCACGGTCGACCCAAACAAACAGAGAGCACTGCTCTCAGACCCGGTCGACCCTGGCGGTCGACCGTCCCTGTGTCTGCCAAACGTGCACAATCTGTGCACGTCGGTCGACCGGCCCGGTCGACCGACTTCATCCCAAGTCGACTAGGTCAGTTGACTAGTCGACTGGTTGAAGCCTGGAACAGAAATCTGGATCAGAAAAACAGTGTAAAATATTTTTCTAAAAATCTTTAAGTCTTGTAAAAATACCCAAAAATAGTTTTATCATTTTGCATTGATATATAAACATGTGATAAAAAATTTAGCTCAAATATCAATCAATATGAACTATTTTTATGTTTTATCATTTTTACCAAAACCAAAACTTGTATTTTTATCAAACTTGATTTTTCAATACATGAATAGGAAAGTCAAAATAAGTTTGTTTTAAGATATGAAGCATGTATGTATATTGAACACATCTAATATACATAAAAATCATGTAAACTTGTTTTGATCAAACTATTCATGAAAACCAAAATCCAAAACATGAAACGTGTGTGTATTGTGCACTTGAGCATATCAACTATACTAAGCTTTACAAATAGATCTAAAACACACTATCTAAACTATGGATACCTAAGTCTTCTTGATGATCTTCATCTTCAAGTTGACTTGCTCCAAAACTCCATCCATAGGCTAGGCAATGTGTGATCTTGAAGTTTTGACCCTGGAATCACCATGAAAAGCTTCTAAACTCCTTGTTGAAGCTAATCATCAACTAATATCTTGGGTAAAGAATCTGAAACTTAAACACCACAAGATTATTAGTAAACATAACTACATGAGTTAATCATCATCAAAACTAGGGTGGAAGGCCTTTGGGCCAAAAATCTCCCCCTTTTTAATGATGACAAAACTCATGGAGTTATATATGCATGGATTAAAGTTAAGCTTCAAAGAAGCTCCCCCTTAACTCATGCATAAATAAATAAACAAAAGATATACAATGAATGTACATAAACATGTATGCATCAACATGCATAAAACACATAAACATATTCTAGAAGCTCTAGATACCAATTAAATTAATAAAACATTAACAAAAACACTAGATGCTCTAAATACCAATAAAACTTAATATATGCAAAAACATAAGTATGCATATAAAACACAAATTATTCTCCCCCTTTTTGTCAATCATCAACAAAGGGGTAAACAATCAAAACAATAAAATGAGGGGTAAAAATCTTTCTCCCCCTTTTTGTCAATCAAAACAATAAAACAATGTTCTCCCCTTTTTGTCTAAAACAAAAAAACAAGGTCAATAAGGGGTTACAATCAATTTGGATATCACTTGAAAATATGTCAATGAAGCATCTTGATACTAATTGAAAATAAACAAAGATCAATAAATGTTATATGCTATATACATTCATGAAGAGGAAGACGCTAAGTTAGCTTCCCTACACATATGCATTACATGAAGGAGGGATGTTAAGCTCTAATTCACATAACACACATTATGTAATGCATAAGAGGAGATGTGAAGCTCCCCTACACACGTGTACCACATAAAGAAGAGATGTTAAGCTCTTCAATACAAGATACACTCATCATGAATCTATATGTAGAAGAGATGTTAAGCTCTCCTTGCATATAGTCAATACAAATCAAAACTTTTGTATTTTACTTTAAACAAAATTTTTAGATACCAATTTAAAACACAAGACATCTTGATATCAAAAGATAGTAAAATTTTTTTCTTTTAAGACATATAAACAATTTTGATATGCTTAAAATAAACATCATAAAGTGTGGGAGTGAAAATCAAGAACCAATTGAAATATGAAAGTCAAATTTTCTCCCTCTTTATGAAATACCAACTAAACTATGGTAGGCTTGAAATAAGATACCAATTGAAAACTAAATCAATTGAAATAAAGATGAAGCTCAAGCTCTAGCATAAACAAGATTTGTGCTCAAGATATAGAAATATAATAGCACAAATAAAACAAGTATATGTGTATGAAATAGAATGAGTACCAATCACCAATAGATGATACCAATTGAAAATATATATACACAATAAATATATGAGTATACAAAAAGATCAAAATAATACCAATTGAAAGAGTTCAATGATACCAATTGACATAACAATAAGTTCAAGTGTATACATCATATTACAATACCTCCCAATCATGGTTCAAGTTTTAAATGATTTTCATTTTAAAGCATACATGAACATGATCTCCCATCCATCCTCCGATAAAGGGTAGGGGTTTTCAAAAAATAGATTTGAAAAATAAGCTTTGTTTGAAAAACTCTACCAAAAGAAGAATACGAACTAGTTAAATGAGAAATCTTGTTAACTAGTACGAAATCCTTCAAGTAAGGAATAAACTAAAATAATTTTCATAAAACATGAAATCTACATGATAATCAACACTCTAATTCAATTAAGCATAAATATGACTCATGAAAACAAAACATGAGCAAAATATAAATATGAGTGTATAAATAAAATGTGTAAATCATAATCATGAAAATATACATTAAGCTTAATATTCCTTGAAACAAGAAAAACATGAAAACATATAAATCATCTAAACTATTTAATCTTAAAGGCATATGTATGTCCAATACAAACTAAAGTATACATACATATCCAAAACACAACGAGTCCACAAAATATATGCATTAAGGCACGTGGCTCAAAAGGATAAACATGTATATCTAATAGTTTGGACAAGATAGACATATACATGAAGTTTAAACATAAATACATGTAAACATGAATAACTAAATTTTCATTTAAAAACAAATTTTCATTTCAAGGTATATGCATGAATTGTCAAACATGAAGTATACATACATATCCCTAAACACAATTGAGTCCATATATAGATTTGCATGAAAGGCAAATGACTCAAGGGGTATACATGTATATCTTAAAGTTTGGCAATACAAACATATACATGAAATGTAAAACACATAATCATAAAACAAATCAAAAAATAGGAATACAAGTTTAAAATGTATGAATCATCAAAACTAGACTATACTAGCACATCTAATGGGTTCAAATAAGCATTCAAGCTCAAACATATATAGATTTATTTGTGGCCCACTATATGTACAAGTATATATCCTAGTCTTAATGAAAACTAACATTTAAACATGTAATCAACACATGAAGCATCAAAAACACAATAAAAATCAACATGATAAACATAAACATGATTATTATGAATATCCACATGTTATTAAACCTATGATGAACATGATAGCTAAACAAACGGTGAGAACACAAAATATGGGTCCATATAAACATGGGTGTCTCAAAATGCTAAACATGTATGTCAAGGGTCTAATAAACATGGTATTAACATAATAATCAATAAACAATGAAACATGCTATAAACAATGAATATTGAAAGCATGAAAACAATAAATAAGGAATTAGGAATTTTTACCAAAACCTAGAAGGCAACTTTCCTTATCTCCAAAATATGGTGGTCATCTCCACCAAATCTTCCCTTGAAAGTGATGCATCCATATGATTTCCATGAAGCTCGGAACGCATCCACTCCAAGGTGCCGCTACTCTCACGTCATGTGAGAGCCCACACCTACATCAAATAAAGGAGGGGTGGTCTTTGGTACCCATACTCTTTTGGGTCCATGGGGGTTAGTACCTTCTCTAACCCAAACAAAATCTTTGCTAAATTTAAAACATTTAATCTATCATAACAAAATTTAGTAAGGTGGCCCATACGTCCACAATGTGTACAAGTGTACGCATGAGCATACTTGTGATGGGGTATCCGTGTCGAGCATGTGTATGCCGTAGAGGGTGTGCATGCATAAAGGATGGAACTTGTTTCTTTCGAACCAAGGTTTCCAACCGTGAGTGGTTCATGACACATTGGCTCATAGCAGAGCCCAAACAATCAACCTTCTTCTTAAGCAAACAAATATCATCATTAATCTTAGAAGAAGAAGTGTGGCATGCAATAGGTGAAGTGTGTGATACTACCCTAGCATGGCAAACATGTGCATCAATCTTATTTTGCAAAACAATATTCTTCTTTAAACACGTATCTAAATCTTTTGAAATAGAAAAAATTTTGTTTTCAAAGATTCATTTTCTTTTACAACAAAATCAACTTTTGAAGATAGTTTTTCATTTTTCTTCAAAACATTTTCACAATCATTTTTAGATTTTAAAACTTTATTTTCTTTTAGTGTAAGGTCTAATTGAGATCTCAATGAATCCCTTTCATTAGAAATCTCCATCTTCTCTTGCAAAACCATATTAAGTTTAGAAAACAAATCTTTATTATCTTTTTCAAAACCTAGACTTTTCTTTTTCAAAGTCTTATATTTTTCTATTAATTTTTATACACAATAGATAACTCTTCATTCAAAGCATTGGCATCCATATAATCATGATCATCAAATGAAGAGCTAGCACTATCTAGTTGAGTATCCGAGTGTACCTCAAGGGCGTCATTCCCTTGGACCGTATAGCATTGTTGCGGCTCGGATTCATCTCCACTAGATTCCTCTTGTTGGATAGGCATTTGAAGCTTGGAGGTGGTGGTGGTTGTCAACAAATTTCACACTGCAAATGCGGAATCAAAGTTAGAAGCAAGCATAAGATATTCTTTAGGTAATGTGCTTCTAATAGCCTCAAGGGCAAGTGCATTGGCCCCTATATGCTTGCGGTCACCAAGATAACATCTCTTGGTAGCGGCAAGGAAAACATGTAAACCTAGGATCTTTAGGTATGTGGACATCCTATACGTCCAAACAACAATGTTGGAAGGGTCAAAACTAGGTGGGGTCATGAAGTCCATGGTAAACTATATGTGTGTGCAAATAAGCAAATGCAAACAAGAGATTAGCAACCAAATGGATCTCACTCCTAGGATGTTAAGCCTAAATATCAGGAGCACTAGCTCTGATACCAATTGAAAAACACCTAGAGGGGGGGGGGGGTGAATAGGTGTAAATGCTAATCTAGTGAACTAAATGCGCTAAATGCGGAAGCTAATACAAATTTTACAATCACACTTAGTACAACACACAAGTGTAGCCGAATTCCCCGTGAAGGGCTCTGGACTAACTCCTCTTGATTCCCCTTGAATGGGTTGAGGTGCTATGTGAAGCTCTTGTGGTTAAGTATAAGTGAGGCACACACAATCAAGCTAAGCATATAAGGATGAATAGCAATATAAAATAATGCAAGGCAATACAAGCAATATGAATGATGTGGCAATATGAATAATGCTATGCACAAATAAATGAGAGAGAGTTAGAGAGACAAGTGGATCAAACGCTAACAACAAGATATGTTTCGAGGTTCGAGCACCTTGCTCTACATCCCCGCCTACACCACCGTGTAGGATTTCCAATCCACTATAACGTCCACCGAGGGAACCTTCACCGAGAAGGATTTTTACAACAAGGGAATACCGAACTCCTCTCTCAAACACCGCCTCACAACCAAGGGTAGGCCCGTAGCCAAACAACCACAACACCTCTACCGAAGAGGGTTTACAAACCAAACTCCACCTCTCACTAGAGGGAGCAAACCAATCACCCGATCACCTCTACCAAAGAGGGATACAACAAGAACAAGGGTGTTTACAACTTAGAGGTTCAACAACCTCACACAATCTCTCTTTTTCTCTTTTCCACAAAATAAAGATCCTAAATAGATTAGGATAGAAGATAAGCTCAAGTGTGGAAACTAGGTGTTTGGAAAACAAGCAACAAAGAAAAACTACTTGGGAAAACTCTTGTAAATGATAGAAAATGAAAGCCAAGACAAATCTCCCAAAATACTCTTTTCTTTGATTTTTCCAAAAACCTAAAACAAATAAGATTAGAAGTTTAAAGCCCAAAAACACTTTTGAAAACTTGTTTTAAACTCAGGTAAACTGGGAATTTTTCTCTTGTAAAAACCTTGGCCAAAATCCCAAAGAATTGGGGTTTATATAGGCCCATCAGAAAACTAGCCGTTAGGCTGATGTGGCAGCCTGACAGGCTAACGGTCGACTGGCCCGGTTGACCGCCAACGGTCAAAAATGTGATCGTTGGGCAAACACGGTCGACCGGCACGGTCGACCCAAACAAACAGAGAGCACTGCTCTCAGACCCGGTCGACCCTGGCGGTCGACCGTCCCTGTGTCTGCAAACGTGCACAATCTGTGCACGTCGGTCGACCGGCCCGGTCGACCGACTTCATCCCAAGTCGACTAGGTCAGTTGACTAGTCGACTGGTTGAAGCCTGGAACAGAAATCTGGATCAGAAAAACAGTGTAAAATATTTTTCTAAAAATCTTTTAAGTCTTGTAAAAATACCCAAAAATAGTTTTATCATTTTGCATTGATATATAAACATGTGATAAAAAGTTTAGCTCAAATATCAATCAATATGAACTATTTTTGTGTTTTATCATTTTTATCAAAAACCAAAACTTGTATTTTTATCAAACTTGATTTTTCAATACATGAATAGGAAAGTCAAAATAAGTTTGTTTTAAGATATGAAACATGTATGTATATTGAACACATCTAATATACATAAAAACCATGTAAACTTGTTTTGATCAAACTATTCATGAAAACCAAAATCCAAAACATGAAACGTGTGTGTATTGTGCACTTGAGCATATCAACTATACTAAGCTTTACAAATGGATCTAAAACACACTATCTAAACTATGGATACCTAAGTCTTCTTGATGATCTTTATCTTCAAGTTGACTTGCTCCAAAACTCCATCCATGGGCTAGGCAATGTGTGATCTTGAAGCTTTGGCCCTGGAATCATCATGAAAAGCTTCTAAACTCCTTGTTGAAGCTAATCATCAACAATATCTTGGGTAAAGAATCTGAAACTTAAACACCACAAGATTATTAGTAAACATAACTACATGAGTTAATCATCATCAAAACTAGGGTGGAAGGCCTTTGGGCCAACATAAATTACAAGTCTTTAAAGAACTTGTCTAATCTAGGATATATTCCTAAACTCAACTTGAAAGAAATTCGCAAGTGTGAGAATTGTGTTGAGGCCAAGTTGGCGAAAAATTCATTTCACTCAATAGATCGAAATACAAACCTTTAGGGTAATTCATAGCGATCTGTGTGACTTGAAGTTTATGCCAACTAGAGGCGGTAAAAAGTATTTTATTACTTTTATTGATGACTGTTCAAGATACTGTTATATGTTCTTTTAAACAGTAAGGATGAGGCAATAAATATGTTTATAACATATAAAGTCGAAGTTGAGAATCAACTCAATAAGAAAATCAAGATTCTAAACTCCGATAGAGGCGGAGAATATGAATCAAATGATTTTAGTGAGTTATGTGCTAAATTTGGTATAATCCATCAAACAACAGCACCATATACTCCTCAGCAAAATGGAATTGCTGAACGGAAGAACAGAACTTTGAAGGAGATGGTCAATTCCACGCTCGTAAGTTCTGGAGCTCCGCAGAACTTGTGGGGGGAAGCTCTGTTAACTGCAAATTATATTCTAAACAGAGTACCCCACAAGAAACTTGGTCTTATACCATTCGAGTTATGACATGGAAGGACACCTTCCTACCATTATCTCAAAATGTGCGGGTGCCTTGCAAAGGTGCTAGCACCATTACCTAAAAAGACTAAATTGGGGGCAAAAACTATGGACTGCATATTCATAGGTTATACCTTGAATAGTAGTGCCTACAGATTTCTGGTTCATAAATCAGAGATACCAGATATTCATGTAAACATGATTATCGAATTTAGAGATGCTGTGTTCTTTGAAGATATTTTTCCATATAAACGGGAAACAGATAAGACTTCTGGGAAAAGAACACATGAGATGGCGTTCAGGACGAAAGCCCCGAGGAACCAATTGTAAATGCGAAAACTGAACCAAGAAGAAGTCAGAGATCTAGAATCTCAAAATCTTTTGGTCCAGATTTCATAGCATACGCTATTGAAAGCGAGCCTCAAACATTTAAAGAGGCTATGTGAACCCCAGAAGCACAAAATTTTATATACAACGGTAAGTTTAGACATATTCGTCGTAGACATAATACCGTGAAGCAGTTGCTCTCAAATGAAATTATCTCTATTGACTTTGTATCATCAAAGGATAATTTAGCGGATCCGCTTACTAAAGGTTTAAGTGGAGAGCGTATAAACTGCGCATCGAGGGGAATGGGTCTAAAAGCCTAACCTTACCGAGTCAGCTTAATGGAAACCTCACTTAGCGACTGGAGATCCCACGGACTAAGTTCAAGAGAAAAACTATTTATGATTGACTAAGCAAGTAAGCACTTAGGAGCTTGACTCCAATCCATTCCTAAGGTGCACATAAGTGCTTTTCTGCAAGTTGATTAAGGATAAGCTTAACGCTTTTAATGATGCCTATATCTTGTTACTAAACAAGTGGAGTAGAGTAGACTACTCTTAATAGGACAATCACCTATGTGAGTATAGAGTTGGGTCGACTCTTTAGGAATTTCGATGGAGGCTGTTATTCCCTAAAGATACTCTCTGAAACTAAGAATGTCCAGGGCCAAAACGGACACAACCGAGAACCAAAGTTGATTTGAAAGTCACTGTGTGAAGCTTGTTGATTTGGCTTACACTAACGGCTAACAATTCAAGACCTAGTTCACTGATTAGTCAGTAAGTCCAATAAAGCTTTCGCTATGGAAGGTTCAATACCTAGTTCACCTATCCTGATGAAGTTTCTTTTCTAAAGTACCTTTCATAATAGAGTCAATCTCTTTGTTTGTCATTTCCTTGAATCTCCATTCATTGTGGGGGATTGTTGGAATATGAAGAAGATATATGTGAATCTTTGAATTGAATTACGGCGAGATCCGTTGATCGAATCAATTGGATGATGGTTGGAGTGTGTTCTCCTTCCATAGGGGATGAACGTGGTATATTCACATGTTCAATTCTGACTTCGAATGAATGAGATATTCAAGTCTAAAGATTGCCTAATTCAAAGTCAAAATAGGACTAAAAGTAGCTAAAAGCATTTAATCCCATATTGGCCATGGGATGGAAGTTCGTAGTGTTTAAATAGAGAAAATTGAGAACAAAGGGCGTGCCCTTTGGGTACTTGGAGTTTTCGCGCGCGATTGGGAGGGAACCATGCCCGCTCATGCGCGCGCCGCCGCCGGTGCCGAGCCGGGCTCGGGCTCGGGATCGGGTCTGGGTTCTGGGTTCTGGGTTCTGGTTTCTGGTTCGGGTTCCCTACCCGGCTGGTTCTTTCTGAATCAGGTCTCACGGGTATGGGTTACGCGAAGCATACCCGCTCCGCTATCCAGATCCGAACCGGCCCGCCAACGGACCCGCCCCGCTATTCGGATTCGAACCCCTCCAGTTGGACAGCCAACAGTTGCGACTGTTGGGTCGAACCATTACAACGGTTCAGACCGAACCGTTGCAACCTTTCGTTGGGTTCAGACCCGTTGGCCCCTCCTGGAGCGCTATAAATAGCGCTCCAGTTTCTCATTCTAAACAACACCAAAAACGAAAATCTCTTCTCTCTCTCTGAGTTCTGAACTGGAAGTGAGTTACTGCGTTCTGAACTGGGAAGTGGAGTTCTGAAGTGACTTCCAACGGGAAGTGAGAAAGTCAGTTTCCAAAGCGACTTCCAAAATAGATTCTGCATAAATTCGTTCTAAAAGAGGGCTCAGAAAATTCAATAGATTTTTTAATAGAATTGTTGTCTGAATCTGGGACGTCTGAAGAAGAATATTCTTCAACCTTCCTTCTTCCTCTACAGTGGGTGCTCCTCAAAAGTAAAGGCAAATATTCTCCCGAAATTTGTCTTTGTCCCGCTGCTTCAACGATCCTGTGAACGTACTGATTAACTACGGTTCGACCGTACGGTGATTTGGTAGTGCTATCCAAATACCGTGAAGGAGTGTTGTATCTTGGGAGACCAGCGTCCAGTAACCCGTTAGCACCGGTGCGGGGGACGTAATTGTCTTAAGGAGATTCGCTCTAAGCGTACCTCACTCCAAATACTGTATAAGTGAATTAATTTCTTTATACAGGGGATATACTGATATTCAGTATATCGAGACTGATTTAGATTCAGTCTAGTTGGTGTTTAATCAAGGAAGGAAATTGAAAGGTGGTTATTAAATTAAGGAACGTTCTATTGAACGGAAAACCTCCCACCTGATATTTGCCGATCTGGCCAATTAGATTGTTGATATTTCTGTGATCTTGAATAGTTGTCAGATTGATTCCTGTTAAGCAGAAACCAACAAGGTACACATTCTACGCCTTCTACGCCTTTACAGTCAGTAGCTAGTGATCATATTATTGAGCTGGCTATAGACTGTGGTGTTAAGGCTCCTTTCTCTGGGATTGAATTTGATAATCTTAGGAGGGTGAAGAAGAGTAGAAGCTAATTTTTTTAGTGGGGTATATTGTGCTGGGCGGCTGGTGTTTCTTTTGATTATTTATGTTGTTTGGTACTTGGAATGTAAGGGGTTTGGGCAAGTCTTCTAAAAGAAGAAAGGTCTGTTTGCTGGCCTTGACATGGTGGGTATTCAAGAGTCTAAATTATCCAATCCTTCTGTTAGGAAACTTAAGTCTCTGGGAAGCACAAAGATTTCTAAATGGATAACATTAGACTCTTGTGATGCTGCTGGAGGGGTGTTGTTAGGATGGGATGATAACATGTATGAATGTTTGGAGTCAGTTGTGGGTATTTTTTCAGTCTCTGGTGTTTTTAAATGGAGGAGGAGTAATCTCACTTATGTCTTCTCTACGGTTTATGCTCCTTTGGATAGAGAAGATAAGGCTGTTTGTTGATGGGAGCTGAAGAATTTTAGAAGTTGTCATAACCAACCTTGGGTGTTGTGTGGAGATTTCAATGTTACTCTCACTGAAGATGAAAGAAGTGGAAGAGGAGGGTCTTTGAGGGATATGGATGCCTTTCAAGACTTTATTTCTGAATTAGAGTTGGTCGACCTTCCTCTGTCTGGTAGGAAATATACTTGGAGTAATAATAGAGTCCCTCCTGTCCTTGCTAAGCTAGACAGATTCTTTGTTTCCTCGGATTTTGATTCTTCTTCTCTCTTATGATTCAGTATTCTTATCCTTTTATTTGCTCTGATCATTGTCCGGTTTTGTTGAGTACTGAGTCTATTCATCCAGTTCCATCTCCTTTTAGGTTTGAAAAGGTGTGGTTGAATCACGAATCTTTTTCTGCCTTTGTGCATAACTATTGGAACTCCTATTATGTCCCTGGTGATATTGTTTCTGCTTTTGCAATGAAATTAAAATTATTGAAAAGGAGGATTATTTGGTGGAGGAAAAATATTTATGGTTCTCTGGGGACTAAGAAAAAGATAATTTTATCTACATTGGAAACTGTTGAGAAGCAGATCGATGGGGGTATAATTACAGATGACATTTTGGTTGCTAGGAAGGAGTGCATTTCTGATTATGCTGCTCTGATTAAGGATGAGGAAGTATATTGGAGACAGAGATCAAGGATTCAGTGGTTAAAGGAGGGGGATTCAAGTACTGCTTACTTCCATAAGGTTGCTTCTAGCCAAAGAAGGAATAATTATATTCACTCTTTGATGGTGGATGGGGTTCTCAGTAATGATCATAATGTGATTAGGCTGGCATTTCATGAATTCTATTCCTCTCTTTGGCAAAACTACTTCGTTTAAGTTGACTCCTGATTGGGAAAAATTGCATCCTAATCTTTGTGATTGTTCTTCCCTTGAGCAGCCTTTCACCACTAAAGAGATTAAAACGGCTGTCTTTGGCATGGGTGCTGATAAGGCTTCCGGGCCAGATGGCTTCTCCATGTTGTTTTTCCAATATTCTATTCTCTTATTGAAATTGATCTTGTTCTGTTCTTTTCTCTTTACAATGGCACATCTAATTTGGATAGGATCAATTATGCCATTGTTACTTTTATTCCCAAGGTAGATGGAGCTACTTTAGTCAAAGACTTTAGACCTATAAGCCTCATTAATTGTATTTTCAAAATTTTTACCAAGGTGTTGGCTAATAGACTAGCTACACTACTGTGTTCTTTGGTGCATGATTCCCAATCTGCTTTCCAAGCCAATAGAAGCTCTTCGGATTCTATAGCTATTGCTTCTGAAGTTGTTCATTCTTGTTCAAGGAGAAAATCTGAAATTGCACTTTGTAGAATAGATTTCGTGAAAGCCTATGATTGTGTCGACTGGGATTTTATTGTTGGATTGTTGGAGGCTAGAGGTTTTGGTGTGAAGTGGATTTCTTGGATTAAGATGATTTTCAATTCATCTAAGTCTTCTATTCATGTTAATGGTATTCAATCTAACGCCATTAATTGCAAGAGAGGCCTTAAGCAAGGTGATCCTTTATCCCTAATGTTGTTTATTTGGCTGTGGATGTTCTTCAAAGGATGTTAGTCTTAGGAAGTGAGAATGTGCATTTATCAAAGCTTAATCTCAGGAGGGAATTGAAGAATATTAGATCATTGCAATTTGCCGATGATACATTGATTTTATGCAAAGTAAACAGAATAGATATCACCAATCTCAAGATCATTTTATACCTCTTTTAGGGTTTCTCTGGATTAAGCATTAATTTTGCCAAGAGTTCTTTGGTGTATTTTGGTAAGTACGCTTCCAGAGGACTTATGCTTGCTTCTTTGCTTGATTGTCCTCTTGAGTCTCTTCCTTTCAAATACCTTGGCCTACCTCTCAATCCCAGAAAATTGACTAAAAGAGATTGGCAACCATTGATAGATAAGTGTTTTTATAGATTATTTTGTTGGAAAGGTAATAATTTATCGGTGGGGGGTAGGCTTACTCTGGCCAATTCTGTTCTTTCTGCTTTGCCTCTTTACTATCTTTCTTTTTTAAATTGCCTAGTTGGGTGATCAAAAAGATTGATGTTATTAGAAGCAAGTTTTTTTGGAGTGGTAGTAGGAATACCTCATCTACTTTTGGTCTTCTTGTTAATTGGGATTCTGTTTGTCTTCCTAAATCTGAAGGTGGTCTTGGAGTCCTTAATCTGAAGTTGTTTAACACTTCTCTTTGGTGTAAATGGCTTTGGAAAGCTCTGACCAAGGAGTCATTTTCTAGTAAAGTTTTGTCTTCTTTGTACTCTAAATATTCCAAATTATTCCAATCTGGCGAGAGAAGAAATACCATCTCTACTTTTTGGATTGATGTCCTGAATGTGAAAGATCCTTTTTGGCAGAATATTAGATGGAAGTTGGGGGATGGGTCTAAAGTAAGATTTTGGTTAGATAAATGGGTTGAAGATGGTACTTTGGAGGCTATTTACCCTATGGCAGCTGATTTGTCATTGAATTTGTGATCAACAATAGACAAACAAGGTTTTTTATTGAATGGTACATGGCAGTGGCATTTGTTGATTAATAGACCGTCTATTGATGTGAGATTGGTGGGGGGCAAATTTTGCTTCAGCTTATTTCTGGTCTTGATCTTGTGGATGACAGAATCGATCAACCTTATTGGACACTTTGTTCTTCTGGAAAAATTTCTTTTAACTCTTATTATAAGTTCCTTAATTATAGGTGTGTGCAGGTTGGGTGGTCCTCTATGATTTGGAATTCCATTGCTCCCCTCAACGTTAAGGTTTTCTTATGGATGCTGATGAGAGATAGATTGCATACTAAAGATCATTTGATTAAAAAAGGCTAATCTGGTGATCCTTTTTGTGTCTTCTGTGGGTGCGAATTGGAAACTAAGGATCATATGTTCTTGAATTGTGAATTTGCATAAGATATATGGATGATGGTGTTGGCCCAAAGGCCCATCACTCTAGTTTTGATGATGATTAATTCATGTAGTTATAGTTTACTAATGATCTTATGCTTAATTAGTTTTAGATATTTGATCAAGATATTAGTAAGTGTTTAGCTTCAGCAAAGGAGTTTTGGAGCTAACACGTGTTGATTCAAGAGCTCGCGTGTCAAGATCGCATCTAACACTCGGTTAGAGTCAAGCTCGTTGGATCGCTTTTGGATCGAGTCAGCTTGGAGACAAGAAGACCTCGGTTTGTTTAGTTTGTATTTAGATCTTGCATAAAGATAGATAGTATTGATATGCTCAAGTTCACATACACACACAAGTTTAAACTTTGGTTTTTAGTTTAACCGGTTTTGGATTTCATGTCAAAAACATAGATATATAACTTAAATATGTATTGTATTCTATGTTGGCCCAAAGGCCTATCACCCTAGTTTTGATGATGATCAACTCATGAAGTTATGTTTACTAATGATCTTGTGTTTAATTAGTGACAGATTCATTATCAAGATCTTAGTAGGTGCATAGCTCAACAAAGGATAAAATGTCAAGATTTGGAGCTAGCACGGTGTGATTCAAGGAGCTTTTGGATCAAGCTTGGACCAAGTCAAGAAGATGAGAAGCCTTCAAGTGAAGACTTTAAGAAGATGAAGACTTGTGTCTAGGTATAAGATTTTATTTTTGCTTTAGAGTAAAATGTAAAGGATAGAATAGTTGGTGGATTGCTCAAGTATATATCACACACACACTCTTGATTTACTTGTCTTTTCATAAAAGAATTTTCAGATTTAGAAAAGACTTTCTTTTTGGAAAAACATAGTTTTGGTTTTTGGTATTCAAAGTTATATGTTTCAACCAAAACCATATTTAGAGCTTTATGTCAAAAACATAGATATTTCATCTTGATTGTGTAGTGGATCATATCCATACACACTATACTTTAAAAGTATATCTTGTTTTTGTATTTGATGAAGATTTGAAAAAATATGTTTTGGAAAATATTGTTTTGAAAAAAAACAGTTTTTATCATGAACCAAATATTCCCAGTTACAAAAATAGTCCAATCTTTTATAACATGCCTTAATTTTGTGCAAGCATGTTTGTATATCAAAGTATATTGGTAAAACTATTTTTGTAGATTTTTAAGTATTTTATGGGATTTTATTTGAGCCAAAATGACTAACTTTTTAATCCCAGAAAACTGTTTCAGGTTTCGTATAAGTCGATTAGTGACCTTTAATAGTCAACTAATACAGGAGTCGGCCGACCGGACCGGTCGACCGACGTGCACAAATGTGCACGCCTTTGTGTACTGGAGGACGGCCGATCGTGCCAGTCGACCGCTCCAGAGAGCAGTGCTCTCTGGAAAGTTCGGCCGACCGCACCGGTCGACCGACAGAGAGTTAGCTCTCAGCTCCAGTGGGTCGGTCGACCCGGGCGGTCGACCGTGGCTCCAACGGTCAGAAATCCGACCGTTGGCGGTCGACCGTACCGGTCGACCGGCAGCTCTGACAGACCCCAACGGCTATATTTTTCTGGCCTATAAATTGGGGGTTTGGTCATTGTTTTGCCACAAGATTTTGGAGTCTCTTAGAGCCAATTTTTCCAGACTTTTAAAAGGGTTTTCTCCACAAAATAGAGAGCAAATATTTCCTATCTAAAGGGAAGTTATATCAAGAGTGTTTATAAGAAAGTCTTTGAGTTTTCCTCCACCATTCTCTTCCTTATTTTTCTCACAATCACTTGAGCTATCCATTGCCTAATCTATCCATAGGATTGTGTTGTGAGAGTTTGTAATTGGTGATCAAAGTGTTGTAGATCACCAAAGATCTTTGTACTTTGAGGAGACGGGCAAGTGTGCTCGTGATGGTTTAGAGTTCTTGTGTGAACTCGGTGGTTTGAGGTGCGGCCTCGGCGAGCCGGTGGGCTTGCGGTGTGTAAGGGACTAGAGAGTCCGAGGGCTTGTAGGTGTTGCGGCACCGAGGAGAGATCCATTGGGATCTTGCATAGTGGAAATCCTTCGTGTGTCGAAGGCGGGGATGTAGAGCAAGTGTGCTCGAACCTCGAAACATACCCTTGTGTTTGCGATTGCTTACTCTCTCTCTCTTTTTGTCTCTTTTATATCTTGCATTCAATTATTGTCTATCTTTATATGCTTGATATATTCTTTTGTGCTTAATTGATATACTTGCGTGGGATAGTTGCTAACACTTGTATTCAACCAAGAGAGCCAACGCGACACCTCAACCCATTCAAGGGGAATCTAGAGGAGTTTGTCCAGAGCCCTTCACGGGGAATTCGGCAACACTCTTGTGTTATACATAGTGTTTAGTGTAAAAGTTTTATTTGGTCATAATTGTTTTTAGCTTCCGCATTATTTTGCATCATTTGCCATTAAGTGACCATTAGATTAGCCATCACCTATTCACCCCCCTCTAGGTGAACCTACAATTGGTATCAGAGCTTGGTACTCTGATTTGGGTCTAACAACCTAGAGTTAAAGATCCTCATTTTTTTGGCTAATCACAATATTTGTACACACACCATGGAGTTCATGTCACCACCCACCTTTGACATTCTTAACATCCAAATTTGGAAGATTAAGATGTCATTGTACCTCAAAGCCTTAGGCATTCATGTTTATCTTGCCATATCTAATGATTCATATTGTTCAAATGGTAAGAATTTTGAGGCTAATGCAAAAGCCCTTCATGCTATCAAGTCAACCCTAAATGATGATTATTTATCTAGGGTTTCTAATGTTGAATCGGCTTTTGTAGTATGGAACATCATCACCTCCCTCGGCGAAAATGATCAATACTATGCGGGGAGTGATTCGGACGTTGGAAGCGACATCTCCAATGTGTGCTACATGGTCCAAGGGGATAACCCCCTTGAGGTAACTACCGAATCCGAGGTAGAAGATGATAACATGTCATATGATGAACTCACTTCATTTTGTCAATTATTGCTTGAGAAATATGACATGATTAAAAAGGAAAATAAAAATTTGAAAAAGAAAGTTGATTGCATGCATATAGAACAAGATTCATTTAAATCTAACATTGCATGCTTAGAAAAAGAAAATGAGTTTTTGAAAAATGAAAATGTTTCCTCATGTCTAAATTAAATGATTTGTGTGAAGGAAACAATACTTTGAAAAATAAAATTGATTTGGTGGAAAAACAAAAAGAAGTTATTTTTCAAGAAAATATTACTTTGAAAAGAAAATTTGTTGAAAAAGAAAAAGATTTTGTTTCATATAAGAAAAAGAAAAATGATTTCTTATCTCATCATGCTTTACATGCCACCACAAATGAGATAAATGTTTTGAAAAATAAAATGGATGGTTTGAGTTCAACTTTGAACTCTTGTGCTTTCAATCATTCTAGGTTGGAGTCAATATTTTCAAAGAAACAAACTCCACACATTCATGCACATCATAACCATGCATTTGCTTATGTTGCACAACATGATCACACTCCTACACATAAGCATACTAAGGTGTACATATGTACACATTGTGGCCGCAAAGGCCATTTAGCAAAGTTTTGTTATGATAATATTAATTCTCTAAATTTTGCTAATTATAAAAGATTTTGGGTTCCTTACAAGTCTAACCCCAAAGGACCCAAACAAAAATGGGTACCAAAACCCCCACCCCATGTTTTTGATATAGGTGAGGGATCTCTCAAGACGTGAGAGAATTGGTGCCTTGGTAGTGGATGCAATGGACTTTATGGGCACATCTTAGACGCATCACTATCAAGGAGCTTTGGTGGGACAACCACCATATTTGGAGCTTTGGAGTTGGTCTCTAAACTCCTACTTTTATGTACATGCTTTTAATTTCATATATCATATAGTATGTTCATATTTTTGTGTGCTTCATGTGGTATTTACATGTTTAAATGTAGATTTTATCAAAACTTGCATGTATACAAATACAAATAGTGAATTACAATTGATTCATATATGATTGAACTTCATGCTCATTTGTACCCACTATTTGCATATGCATAGTCTAGTTTTGATGATTCTTTCATTTATACTTGTTATACCCATTTTATGACTTTACTTCATGTATATGTATTTTTAATTCAAATCTAATAAATATACATGTATACCCGTGAGTCTCTTGCCTTCATGCAAACATCATTAATAGACTCTTTTAGATTTGGGACATGTATGTGTATTGTTAGGATTGGATTAATCATACATATACCATGAAGATTAGTGTTTTGATGAAAAATGATTTTTCGTGTTTTTGTTAAAAAATGTGACTTATGATCTTTTTGAGTTTCATTGACTATTTTCATAAAAATACTATTTACATGATTGTTTAACACTCACACTTTTGTTAAAATCATTTGAGCCTTATAGACCATGAGTGCTTAAATTTTTATGTATCTAGTTATGTTTATGAAAAACATAAGATTTGATATATTTGAAGGATCTTTAACTAGCTTTTCAAAAACAATTTATACTAGTTATTTATTCTTCAAATAATTTTTGAGATTGACACATGATTCTATTTTCTCAAAATTTGATGCTTCATGATTTGAATATTAATTTATATGTTAGTTTTTATCAACACTAGGATTTATACTTGTACATATCGTGGGCCACAAATAAATCTATTTATATTTGTGCTTGAATGCTTATTTGAACCCATGAAATGTGCTTGTATTGCTTGGTTTTGATGATACATACATTTTTAAACTTATATTCACACTTTTTGGATTTGAATTATGATCATGTGTTTTCTTTTCATGTATATGTGTATTTTGCCAAACTTTAAGATATACATGTATACCTCTTGAGTCATTTGCCTTTAATGCAAATCTATTTATATGGACTCAATTGTGTTTAAGAGATATGTATGTATACTTATTGTGTTGTCAAAGCATACATATATCTTGAAATATAAATTTTTTAATAATAAAAAAAATGTATGATGATTTTATAGGAATATTGAGATTACATTGACATTTTCGCTTTGTTCCTTACTTGAAGGATTTCATACTAGTTTTAAAACATTTACATATTAACTAGTGTAAATTCTTCATATGGTAGAGTATATGATAAGCTTACTTTTCAATTGGTATCATTGGATATTTTCAATTGGTATCAATATGATTTTTATATACTCATATCTTGATTGTATGTATGAATGCTTTCAAATTTAAATTATATCAATTTTTGTTGGTATTATCTTTTCATACATATATGTGATCTATTTGCTAAGCTTAATTTAACTTTCAATTGTTCTTAAAGCTTATACAATATGTTTTCAAAAATGATATCAAAATAAAAAATTTATGTTGATTTGATATCTCAAAATGTGTTTTATATTAAGAAAGTTCAAAATTTTAAAGAAATATTCAAAATTTTTGATTTGTATTTCCTATATGCAAGGAGAGCTTAACATCTCTCTTACATATGAATTCATATTGAGTATATTATAAATTGAGGAGCTTGACAACTCTTCTTTATATGATATACGTGTGTAGGGGGAGCTTCACATCTCCTCTTATGCATTACATATTATGTGTTATATGAGTTAGGGCTTGTCATCCCTTCTTCATGTAATGCATATGTGTAGGGAAGCTAACTTTGCGTCTTCCTCTTCATGAATGTATATCGCATATAAATCTTTATTGATTGATTTGTTTAACCCCTTCTTGATCTCTTTGTTTTTGACAAAAAGGGGGAGAAAAATTTGTTTGACTTGAGTTTACTTTGAACCCTTTATTGATGAGTGACAAAAAGGGGAGAAGTATTTAAGTTTATATGCATGTTTTTCATTGCTTAAGGGGGAGAAGTATTTGTCTTCCTTATTATTTATGCATATATATTTTTGTATTGCAATAGGAGAAAAAGATTTTGATTTATGCTTGTTGCATGTTTTATCTCCATACTTGCATACATATTCATGTGCTTCATTTTCATATCTTATTATTTATGTCTATGCATGAGTTAAGGGGGAGCTTCTTTGAAGCTTTATTTTAATCCATGCATATATAACTCCATGAGTTTTGTCATCATCAAAAAAGGGGAGATTGTTGGCCCAAAGGCCTATCACCCTAGTTTTGATGATGATCAACTCATGAAGTTATGTTTACTAATGATCTTGTGTTTAATTAGTGACAGATTCATTATCAAGATCTTAGTAGGTGCATAGCTCAACAAAGGATAAAATGTCAAGATTTGGAGCTAGCACGGTGTGATCCAAGGAGCTTTTGGATCAAGCTTGGACCAAGTCAAGAAGATGAGAAGCCTTCAAGTGAAGACTTCAAGAAGATGAAGACTTGTGTCTAGGTATAAGATTTTGTTTTTGCTTTAGAGTAAAATGTAAAGGATAGAATAGTTGGTGGATTGCTTAAGTATATATCACACACACACACTCTTGATTTACTTGTCTTTTCATAAAAGAATTTTCAGATTTAGAAAAGACTTTTTTTTGGAAAAACATAGTTTTGGTTTTTGGTATTCAAAGTTATATGTTTCAACCAAAACCATATTTAGAGCTTTATGTCAAAAACATAGATATTTCATCTTGATTGTGTAGTGGATCATATCCATACACACTATGCTTTAAAAGAATATCTTGTTTTTGTATTTGATGAAGATTTGGAAAAATATGTTTTGGAAAATATTGTTTTGAAAAAAAACAGTTTTTATCATGAACCAAATATTTCCCAGTTACAAAAATAATCCAATCTTTTATAACATGCCTTGATTTTATGCAAGCATGTTTGTATATCAAAGTATATTGGTAAAACTATTTTTGTAGATTTTTAAGTATTTTATGGGATTTTATTTGAGCCAAAATGACTAACTTTTTAATCCCAGAAAACTGTTCAGGCTTCGTATAAGTCGACTAGTGACCTTTAATAGTCGACTAATACAGGAGTCGGCCGACCGGACCGGGCGACCGACGTGCACAAACGTGCACGCCTTTGTGTACTGGAGGACGGCCGACCGTGCCGGCCGACCGCTCCAGAGAGCAATGCTCTCTGGAAAGTTCGGCCGACCGCACCGGTCGACCGACAGAGAGTTAGCTCTCAGCTCCAGTGGGTCGGTCGACCCGGGCGGTCGACCGTGGCTCCAACGGTCAGAAATCCGACCGTTGGCGATCGACCGTACCGTCGACCGGCAGCTCTGACAGATCCCAACGGCTATATTTTTCTGGCCTATAAATTTGGGGGTTTGGTCATTGTTTTGCCACAAGATTTTGGAGTCTCTTAGAGCCAGTTTTTCCCAGACTTTTAAAAGGGTTTTCTCCACAAAATAGAGAGCAAATATTTCCTATCTAAAGGGAAGTTTTATCAAGAGTGTTTATAAGAAAGTCTTTGAGTTTTCCTCCACCATTCTCTTCCTTGTTTTTCTCACAATCACTTGAGCTATCCATTGCCTAATCTATCCATAGGACTGTGTTGTGAGAGTTTGTAATTGTGGTTTGAGGAGACGGGCAAGTGTGCTCGTGGTGGTTTAGAGTTCTTGTGTGAACTCGGTGGTTTGAGGTGTGACCTCGACGAGCCGGTGGGCTTGCGGTGTGTAAGGGACTAGAGAGTCCGAGGGCTTGTAGGTGTTGCGGCACCGAGGAGAGATCCATTGGGATCTTGCATAGTGGAAATCCTTCGTGTGTCGAAGGCGGGGATGTAGAGCAAGTGTGCTCAAACCTCGAAACATACCCTTGTGTTTGCGATTGCTTACTCTCTCTCTCTCTCTCTCTCTCTCTTTGTCTCTTTTATATCTTGCATTCAATTATTGTCTATCTTTATATGCTTGATATATTCTTTTGTGCTTAATTGATATACTTGCGTGAGATTGTTGCTAACACTTGTATTCAACCAAGAGAGCCAACGCGGCACCTCAACCCATTCAAGGGGAATCTAGAGGAGTTTGTCCAGAGCCCTTCACGGGGAATTCGGCAACACTCTTGTGTTATACATAGTGTTTAGTGTAAAAGTTTTATTTGGTCATAATTGTTTTTAGCTTCCGCATTATTTTGCATCATTTGCCATTAAGTGACCATTAGATTAGCCATCACCTATTCACCCCCCTCTAGGTGAACCTACATTCTATCCATGCACTCTATGCTTCAAATATAATTTGAATATCTTGTTTTTATATCCATATGAATTTTGGAGACGATTTTTCATTTCAAATCCAAGTTTTAGAAAATACAGATTTTGTTTTTTAGCTTAATTTCAATATCACAAAAATAGTTCAAATAGTTTGTAATATGTGTTGAATTTAATCACAAATATTTGTACTTCAAAGATCTTAAAAGAACTTATTTTTGTAGATTTTTAGTGATTTTATGGGATTTTATTGAAGGTAAAAAAACCAAGTTTTTAATCCCCAAAATGTTTGACCAGGCCTTTTGCCGGTCGACCGAGTCAGAAGTCAGTCGACCGGTCGGTCGACCGATGTGCACAAACGTGCACGGCCAATTGGCTGGTGGGCCAGTCGACTGGGCGATCGACCGTCCAGAGAGCTTTGCTCTCTCGATCTGGCCCCGGTCGACCAGGCGGTCGACCGGCCAGAGAGCTCTACTCTCTAGATCCGGCCCCCGTCCAGAGAGCTTTGCTCTCTCGATCTGGCCCCAGTCGACCGGGCGGTCAACCGGCCAGAGAGCTCTACTCTCTGGATCCGGCCCCGATCGACCGGCCAGAGAGCTCTACTCTCTAGATTCGGTCCCGATCGACCGGGCAGTCTACCAGTGGCACAACGGTCAGAAATCTGACTGTTGGCCAATTAATCGGGCGGTCGGCCGACAGCAGGATTTCCTGTTGAATTGGCCTCTAACGACCATATTTTGGGAGCCTATAAATTGGGGTTTCCTTAGACTATTTTATACAAGATTTCAAGAGAGTTTTTGAGCTAGTTTTTTCAATCTATCTTAGTGGTTTTCTCCACATGTTTTAGAGCCAATATTTTTATTTCAAAAGGAGAGTTTTTTCAAAAGGTTTTTCAAAAGTGATTTCTTGAGTTTTTCTCCACAAAATCTATCTAAGTTTTTCTCACACAACTTGAGCTTCCCATTGCTATACCAATCCTATAGGGATCCTTGTTGTGAGAGTGTTTTAGGTGATCAAAGTATTGAGATCACCAAAGTGTTTAATCTTGTATTTGAGGTGGCAAACTTGCGGGTTCGTATTATTTCGAGTTCTTGTGGGAGCTCGGTGTATAGGTGCGGCCTCGGCAAGCTAGTGTGCTTGCATGTGTTGTTCTTGTAGGAACAAGAGAGGGACTAGTGAGTCTAAGAGTTCTAGTGTGAACTCCTTGTAGGTGTTGCAGCACCGAGTGATCCGGTGGGATCGATTCTAGTGGAAATCCTTCATAGTATTGAAGGCGGGGACGTAGAGCAAGGATGCTCGAGCCTCAAAACAAATCTCCCTTATTTGTGATTGCTCTCTTTCTATCTCTCACTTGTGTTTATATCTTGCATGCTTATATTATTTATCTCTTTTATATGCTTGATATATTTGAACTTAATTGTTATATGCTTGGGATTGTTTGCTCACATTTGTATTCAACCAAGAGAGTCATAGCAGCACCTCAACTCTTATCTTGAGGAATTTTGAGGAGATAGTTCAGAGCCCTTCATCAGGAATTCAGCTACACTCTATGCTTATACCTTGTGTGTTTAGCTTAATAGTTTTAATTTGCTTAAATAGTTTTAATTCCGCATTATTCATCATTAGATTAGCTAGTCACCTATTCACCCCCCTCTAGGTGAACTTCAATTGGTATTAGAGCTTGGTGCTTTTTATTTGAGTCTAACAACCTTGAGTTAAAGATTCTCATTTTAACTAATCACAATATTTTTTTACACACACATAGATTTCATTACACACACATAGATTTCATGACACCATGTATGTTTGACATTCTTAACATCCAAACTTGAAAAGTTAAGATGTCATTATACCTCAAAGCCCTAGGTATTCATGTTTATCTTGGTACCATTAAGGATTCATATTTTAGTAATAGCAAGTATCTTGAAGCTAACTCAAAAGCCATCCATGCTTTAAAGTTAGCCCTAAATGATGAATATTTATCTTGGTTTCTAACTTTGATTCGGCTTTTATAGTATGGAACACTTTAATCTCCCTTGGTGAACAAAAGCTATACTATGCGGGGAGCAACTCGGATGATGAAAGTGATGCTTCCAACATATGCTAAATGGTACAAGGGAATAACCGCCTTGAGGTAAATTCCAAATACGAGCTTGATGAAGATGTTGACATGTCATATGATGAGCTTGTTTTATTTGTCAACAACTTCTTGAAAATATGATTTGCTCAAAATGGATAATAAAAGATTGAAATAGAAATATGATTCCATTTTAGAAGAAAAAGATTCTTTTCAAAATAAATTGGAATGCATTTTAAATGAAAATGAATTTTTGAAAAAGGAGAATATTTTCTTATCTTCAAAATTAAATGATCTTTGAGAAGGAAATAATTCTTTGAAAAATAAAATCAATTTGGTGGAAAAAGAAAAAGAGATTGCTTTGGATGAAAACAACTCTTTGAAAAGAAAAATTGTTTCAAAAGAAAAAGAAAACATTTCTAAAAAGAAAAAGATTATTGATTCTCATTCTTACCTTACTCTTCACTACTATATAATAAAAATGAGATTCAAGTTTTGAAAAATAGAATTAATTGTTTGAGCTCAACTTTGAGCAATTGTGCATTTAGCCATTCTAAATTAGAAACCGTATTTCAAAAGAAATAAGCTCCACATGTTCATGCACATAATACGGCATATATATGCACACTATACACATCATGATCACACTCATTCTCATATGCATGCTAGAGTGTACAAATGTATACATTGTGATCGCAAAGACCATTTAGCAAAGTTTTATTTTGATAAGGTATTCTATAACTTTTGCTAATAAAAATGTTTGGGTTCCTTATGATGCTAACCCCGCGGACCCAAAAGAAAATGGGTACCAAAATCTTCCCTCTTGTGTTTGATGTTGGTGTGGGCTCTCACATGACGTGAGAGGGTTGGTGCCTTAGTGGTGGATACATATGGAGCTAGATGGACGTACCCTATTGATGTATCACTATCAAGAAAGTTTGGTGGGACACCATGGTTTGGAGATTTAGAGAATAGTGCATATGATTTGATAACTATCTCTAAACTTCTATTTTTGTTAACATGCTTTGATATAATATTTTTAGCATGTTTTGATTTTGTGCTTCATATGTTGAATACTTTTTAGAAGAATTTTTTATTAAAACTTGTGTATATACTTGTACAAGTAGTAAGCTACACTTGATTATTATATGTTTGTACCTCATTGCTCATTTGTACTCATTACATATACATGTATAACCTTTTTGATGATTCCCTCATTTACACTTGTTTTTCCTATTTTTGCATATGTTTTGCTTCATGTATATGTTATTCTTATTTAAAACTAATAAATATACATGTATACCCTTGAGTCACTTGCCTTCATGCAAATTACATTATGGACTCGTTTGTGTTAGGGATATGTATGTATATTGTTAGTTTTGATAGAAATATATATACCTTGAAGTTTGATTTTAATTACATTTTATGATTTTCACATTTTTGATAAAAGAATGCCATGTTTGTTTTGAGCCTTATTGACTATTTCATGAATATGTTATTCACATGATTTTTGTGCACTCACATTATTTTTGTTTTTTCATGACTTTGTTTTCATGAGCTTTATCGATCTTGAGTGACAATTTTTGTGTACTTAGCAATATTTCATGATATATATATGATGTGTTTTCATGTTTGAAGGATTTTTAACTAGTTTTTTTAAAAATTACTTTAAACTAGTAATTTATTCTTCATTTGGTAGTGTTTTCAATCTATAATTACTTTCAAATCTTGTTTTTGAAAACTTCTATCCTATATGAGCGGTTGGATGGGCGACTGATTTGTCACATACATTGCATTTATATTGTCACTTTACCACACTTGTTAGCTAATAAATTCTATTAATAAGTTGTCTTTTTCTTTGCTAAATGTAGGCCCAAGTGCTTAAAGGAAGAAAGGAGAAACAAGCCCAAAAGTCCACCAAATTCTGAATTAATTCAGAATAAATTCGAAATGAAGAAATCAGGGCTAAATCTTGGCATATCAAGAGGTTGAGAAGAATCCTCCCTGAATCGAGCGGTTGAAGCCACACAATCAAGGCTGTTTCGTCAACAGTGTGGAGCAGAAATCAGAAATCCAGCAGCATATACGGGACCAATATCAAAGCAGGAGACTCCCCCCTTTGGTGTGGCCACGTGGCCACACCAGGACCGCGGAAACGCGGCCCAAGCCGCGTTTCCGCGGCCAAGTAAAATTTGTTGGGGGAGCGTTTGCTCCCCCAATCTTCCCGGGATCTCCTCCTTTAGATTTTTGGCTATAAATAGGGGTTTCAGCAAAGAAAATACAGCGAAGACTAGGATTAAGTTTTGTGTTTATTTTCTTAGGATTTAGGCTCTGTGTTAGCTAGAACAAAAGTTGTAATTTTGTTGTTTACTTTGTAGTCCAGTCTAAAAACTTGTGAGAGAGAGGACTGAGAGCTTGTACTTGAAGATTGAAGTGACAGCAATACAAGGATCAAGCCACATTTCCTTCCACTCGTGTTTCGGTATGTCGTGCATTATTTTGCTTTCTCCCTCGTTTTCTATGGATAACTAAATAATTTTCTGGGCTCGCTATCGAACTCTCTTTTACTCTCCTTCTCTCAAGCTTTTAAAAGAAAAAGGCCTGATGACTCATATGAATGCCTTACTTAAAAGTCTCTCTTTTTGAAAGTGTTCTTGAAGGCACATGAGGATGGGTTTGGATTGTTGAACTCTCACTTCTTTCATGAATACCTCTTGAGTTGTTTTTACTTCATTATTGCTTCTTCGCGCTTGATGTTTAATATTCAACTCTAACGATTTCTTGAAGAAAAGATTTAACTCTACTAACCATCGTATGTGCATTACTTAAAACTTTCTAAAAATTAACTTTAAGTTTTACAAATGATCACTCGAGGGACTTAACATTTTAAGAGAAGAATGAACAATTGAGTAGTGAGATAGTGAGCCCAGATTTGCTTTCTTATTATAAAAACAACCAAAACAATTCTCAAGCTTTCTAAATCACCTTCTCCAAAACCTTTTCTAAAAGTTGCAATTTTTCTTTTCATCATCTCTTTCTTTCCATTTTCTTTTTCATAAAAAACGAACACAATTCTTTGTTTCTAAATGATTCACCGAAAAGCTTCCATCACATCCCTCCTTGTGGACACGACCCGTTAGCCACAAGCTACACGGTATATTCTTAACTCATTGATTGTTTCTTTTCTTTTAGCAATCAATTTTTGGCGCGGATCCGCGGCAAAGAAGAGTTGACTACTAATAGGTTTTGTGCAGGGTTGCTTGCTTTGCAAAAACATAGCTTGCTGCAACTTTATTTCTTATATTCCATCACCATAAACCTGCTAATAAACCAACAGTAAAATACTTGTTGAAAAAGATAAAATACTTGTTGAAAAAAATAAAAAAATTTGATTAGACGTTTGCATTTTAGGCACGTATCTTTTTAATTCATTTATTTTTACTGTTGAAGAGTGCTGGAGTAAGGTACGTTCGCATTGCATTTAGAATAGGACTCATCTCTTGGTTGATTTTCATTGCTTTGAGTGAATCTTATTTACATATCTTATACACTTGGACAAACTTATCTTAAGGGCACTAACCCATAACAAGATAAGGTGGGGATTTAATTACCCTTCCTTAGCCTAAAAATCAGATTCCAAGCACTCACTAACCCAAGCCTAACTAAAAATGAGTAGACGTTGGCCCTAGGGACATCTCGGACTCAATTAGGAGATTATCCTAAGGGGAAAAGGTGTTAGAATTTGACTCCTGTCAAATCAGTGTCTAGGAAAGGGATTAAGGGCCGAAAGCCCGAAGGTTGGTGGTTATTTAATTAAGGAACGTCTTTGACGGAAAACCTCCCATCAACCTTGCCCTGACCTGGCTGATTAGCTTGTGGTCAAAGTCTGCATTAGACCTCCCGTGGACAGTCTAATTAGTTAGGAGTCGTCTAGGTCATAGGTCTACCCTAACTTAGTTAGAATTTTCTCTTTTTATTTGTTTGCTTATTTGTTTGTTTTTTCTTTTTTTTTGTATTCTATTGTGTGATATGGCTTATAATAATAATTTTTTCAACTTTAATAATAATCCATATTACACACCGAGTTCATTTTCAGATATTACCAACCCGGCATATCATGACTTTAACCAATCTAGTGTGCCGGATTAGTCTTATCCGAATCAATGTAACCCATGCCCCAATCTAATAACTATAATTTCCATAATAATTTCAACTCTTCACCGAGTTAGTGGGGATTCACCTCCCCCGAGCATAATTTTCAACCAACTTGTCCCCCTTATCCACCTAGTCCACGATATCCCCAAGAGTCATACTCAGTTCCACCAGTCCAAAATAGAAAACCATCAATTTTGGAAAGGAGTATGCGTGAGTCCAAACAACAATCACAAAATCTGATGGACTCACAATTTCACTACCACTTCCAAGACAACACTTCATCTTTTCATCAAAACAATGAATCCATCAACTATGAAAAGATGCTTGAAGCCATGACTCATGCTCAAAATGCTCGAAATTGTGACATAGATATGATGGTCGAATCTCTACGTTCTCACCGTTTGACCAGTTCTGATGTTACTAACCATTCTGTTAGAGCCGAAGAGTCATGTAGTTTTGAAAATCAAGGTTCCATTTCAGAATAGTCATTTGAACTTGCCCAAACTCCAAATAATATTGATAGTTTGGCAAGTTATCCTTGCCTGAAATCGAACTTGAAAATGAATATGATCATGAATCCCAACTTAGGGATTCAATTTTACTTCCTGATTCAATAATGACTCTGGTATCTTCACCTGATTTTAATCTTTCCCCGAGTCAACATTGGATCCTGTGCCAATTCATTATGAAATTGAATCACCCATTTTGATGATCATATTGAACTTGACCAATTTTACACTTTTGAAAATTTTATTGACAAATTGGCAAGTTCTCATTTTTTGATATTGAACTCAATGAGATATGTGACCTAGACTTTCAAATCTGTGATCCAGTTCAACTTTCTAAATCAATCATGACTCCTGTTTTGTTACCAAACTTGAGTAATATGTTAGAGTCAGTTTTGATTCCCCCACCTATCATTCCTGAACATGAATCACAAATATTAAGTCACATTCCATTGTTGGAAAATCAATGTGGATTTGAGTTTCAACTTCTTGACTTGGACACACTTCTTGAACCAGTCTCGACTCTTGAACCTTTACTTGACTTAAGTCACCTTCCTGAATCGGTATTAGTTCCTATACTTCCTGAGTCCAAGTCACCGTCTATCTTTTCATACTCCATTTTGGGACCAGGTGGTTGACAAATTTGACTCTGAAATCAGTTATGGAATTTGAAAATTAGATAGGGTCAAATACTTAATAAAAATCCTTCATGGATACACAATTTTAATGGGTTACATTAGTGAAATTTCTGGTAGGTTCCTCCGAACCCAACGAAAAGTCGATTGGGCCGCATTTCGTGGACCAATCAGACCACCACCGGAACCACCACCTTAAGGTAACATTTTCCTTCCCTTTCTTCTTTTCATGCATCTATGCATTAATTCATACATTGAGGACAATGCATGAGATAGGTGTGGGGGAGGGTCTAACATAACTTAGTTTTTTAAAAAAAAACATTTTAACATTTTCTTTACTTTTAAAAAACTTTTTGAAAAGAGAAACAATATTTTGACATATTTTTTGTAAGAAATTAAGTTAATTTTAAGGAATAGGAAATCCAAATTAGGATTTCTTATACTTGGTCAAAATAAGATTATTTGTTTGATATTTAGAGTTAGGAAGATAATTTGTCAAAGTAATTTAGTCTTGATCTTTACCTTAATGAAATATGCACACTTCATACACTTACATACTTAGGGTTCAAAAACAAAGATTCTTATGCCTTATAAAAAAAAAATAAACAAATCTAATTATTGATTAGCTATGTGCTTTAGCCTAAGTAAGCCTTAGTATTTATGCGAAAGATGATTAGATAAGTTTGAAAAGAAAAATATATATAAAAAATCCTCTGATTAAGCTGGGTATTTGTGCCTAATAAAGCATAAGTATTCACGCCTAAAAGAGGTTCATATAATAAAATCCTTAGCTTTGTGGCCTTGTTTGCTCGAGTCCTTAAGTCCTAGGGGTGTCTTCTCACTCGGTGCCCTAAGACCGTTTGGTTTGGGAGTCATCGATTAAAGGCTCGTTACATGGGCAGATTAGAAAGCCTAATAAAGTTAAGAAATAATACCACCAAAAAAATATATATATATATAAATAAATAAGACATAAGAGTTAGAGTTAATGAACCCTGAGTCAAAATTTTCACAGTCACAAGTGCATATGACTTAGGGTAAAGTAATAGACTAGATGAGAAGTACAATTTGACTCCTTACTTTAATTGATAACAAATTTCTGAATAGAGACTAAGTTTGGAATGAAAAATTCAGTTTCCTATAACTTATAGATTGCTTAGATCTTACATTTATATTTCAAAATGCTTTTCGAAAATACTAACTCTTTATTTCCCTTTCTTTATGGATTTTGTGGGTGCAATCCGCTGAAAACCCTCACGAGATAAAACTCGTCCTCTAGGGAAAACCTAGAGGTTTAACGGCTTGTTGCACATGCTCAGTGCAATCGCGTGACCTGCGAAAGTGGTCTAATAATCCTTAGTATAGTTTAGTTGTTTTGCTCGAGGACGAGCAAAAGATAGGTATGGGGGTGTGATTGGTCGCTAATGTTGCATATTTAGTATCATATTTTCATACTTATTCTAGAATAAAACTTCGCATTGTCTTAATTAATTGCTTAATTTATTTGCAGGCCCATTCTTTAAGGAGATGAAGAGAAATAAGCCCAAAGCCCACCAAAATTCTGAATTAAATCAGAATTAATTCGCACTCAGTAAATCAGGGAAAAATCAAGAGGTTGAAAACTGGTTGAGAAGAATCCTCTTAGAATCGATCGGTTAAAGCAAAGAATCCAAGGCCATTTCATCAGAAACCTGGACTCAAACGAAGAAACCAACTGAAGATAAATGCAGAAGGAAATCCCAGAGAGACCCACCAACAGGGTGTGGCCAGATGGCCACACCCTGGCCGCGAAAACGCGGCCAAAGCCGCGTTTCCGCAGCTTGGTTAGGGAGTTAGGGGGAGCGTTTGCTCCCCCGATCTCCCCGGGATCCTCCTCGTGTGGGTTATGCCTATAAAAAGGCAGTCTTTGCGTTGAAAAATGGACGACCATGCAGAGATAGGATTTAGCCTAGTTTTCATTTCTTGTAGTTTAGGTTTTTGTTTTTCTTTTCATGTAATTTTTCGTTTTAACTTATGTAAATCAGAGGAGATCAGACTTTCATAGTAGAACAAGAATGAAGCTTGAGCTTAGAGTGACACCGGTGTAAGGTTTCTTTCTTTTCTTTTATCGTTATGAAATCAAATCTGTATTCTCTCTTTGTATGTACTTCGTTTTAGTTTTCTTCTTCTTCTTCTTTTCTATTTTACTCTTCTTTTGGTACAAATTGTCTTTCAAGTGAGTCTGAAAGTATCGAAAGAGCCTTGCCTTTGCGAGTGCCACCGATAGCTCATGACGATGGATGTGAGTCTCTCTGTATCATTTCATACTTGAAGTTGTCTTGATGATGTAATGTGAAAGAGACCAATAATCAACTCTTATGGGCTATGCGCTGATTGCCTCCACTTCAAGGTAACCTCGTTGCTGAAGACTCAAGGTAAGCTTTTGGTGAAAAGAAGGTAAGTAATTTTATTTCTTTTCTTTTATTTCTTTAGTATAGATCGCCAACACGATTTCTTTCACCACATCTTCCAAATCGTTTCACTCTTTTTTCCAATTCATTTGTATATAGTCATTCTCTGGTTTTCTCCACCTTCTTCATCTATCGCTTTCTTTTAACTTTAACCTTTAACTCTTCTTTCATTTTTATTTCTTAAACAAAGAAGAACTTTCGTTTTGTTTTCATAAAGATTTCAATACAAAACTTTGAACGCTTCTATCGCAAACCCTCCTTGTGGATCACGACCCGCATAGCCACTTGCTATAGCGGTAAGAATTGAGCACTTGCACATCTTTATTCTAAATCTGAAATTCTTTATTTTTATGTGCAGGTTTTGCTTCAATCAGTGATTGGTCTCTAATGTTGCATATTTAGTATCATATTTTCATACTTATTCTAGAATAAAACTTTGCATTGTCTTAATTAATTGCTTAATTTATTTGCAGGCCCATTCTTTAAGGAGATGAAGAGAAATGAGCCCAAAGCCCACCAAAAATTCTGAATTAATTCAGAATTAATTCGCACTCAGTAAATCAGGGCAAATCAAGAGGTTGAAAACCAGTTGAGAAGAATCCTCTCAGAATCGATCGGTTAAAGCCAAGAATCCAAGGCCATTTCGTCAGAAACCTGGACTCAAACGAAGAAACCAACTGAAGATAAATGCAGAAGGAAATCCCAGAGAGACCCACCAACAGGGTGTGGCCATTTGGCCACACCCTGCCCGCGAAAACGCAGCCAAAGCCACGTTTTCGCAGCTTGGTTGGGGAGTTAGGGGGAGCGTTTGCTCCTCCGATCTCCCCGGGATCCTCCTCGTGTGGGTTATGCCTATAAAGAGGCAGTTTTTGCGTTAAAAAATGGACGACCATGCAGAGATAGGATTTAGCCTAGTTTTCATTTCTTGTAGTTTAGGTTTTTATTTTTCCTTTCATGTAATTTTTCGTTTTAACTTATGTAAATCAGAGAAGATTAGACTTTCATAGAAGAACAAGAATGAAGCTTGAGCTGAGAGTGACACCGGTGTAAGGTTTCTTTCTTTTCTTTTATCGTTATGAAATCAAATCTGTATTCTCTCTTTGTATGTACTTCGTTTTAGTTTTCTTCTTCTTCTTTTCTACTTTACTCTTCTTTTGGTACAAATTGTCTTCCAAGTGAGTCTGAAAGCATCGAAAGAGCCTTGCCTTTGCGAGTGCCACCGATAGCTCATGATGATGGATGTGAGTCTCTCTGTATCATTTCATGCTTGAAGTTGTCTTGATGATGTAATGTGGAAGAGACCAATAATCAACTCTTATGGGCTATGCGCTGATTGCCTCCACTTCAAGGTAACCTCGTTGCTGAAGACTCAAGGTAAGCTTTTGGTGAAAAGAAGGTAAGTAATTTTATTTCTTTTCTTTTATTTCTTTAGTATAGATCGCCAACACGATTTCTTTCACCACATCTTCCAAATCATTTTCACTCTTTTTTCCAATTCATTTGTATATAGTCATTCTCTGGTTTTCTCCACCTTCTTCATCTATCGCTTTCTTTTTAATTTTAACCTTTAACTCTTCTTTCATTTTTATTTCTTAAAACAAAGAAGAACTTTCGTTTTGTTTTCATAAAGATTTCAATACAAAACTTTGAACGCTTCTATCGCAAACCCTCCTTGTGGGTCACGACCCGCATAGCCACTTGCTATAGTGGTAAGAATTGAGCACTTGCACATCTTTATTCTAAATCTGAAATTCTTTATTTTTATGTGCAGGTTTTTCTTCAATCAAAATTTCGGCGCCGTTGCCGGGGAGGGAACGGTGCAGTTGTTTTAACAAGTTTTGTGTGTTTGTTTCAGGGACTTGAAGATCAAGATCTAGCATTCAAGCTTTGCCAAGAAGACTTGCAAATTCTGTACCCCTACTCTCGAAAGTAGGAAACAGAATTTCAAGAAATTGCTTTGTAAAATCTGAAAAAAATTCATTGGACTACTAAAAACTTTATTTTGCAGGACATATTGCTCGCAAAAATTTCAGTTTTTATATGTCATATTTGTGCTATTTCTGCTATCCAACATCCCTGTTTTAAATCAACAGTAAAACACTTATTGCAAAGTTAAAAATTGATTAGACATTTGCATTCTAGGCACGAGTCTTTTCAATTCCTTTACTTTACTGTTGAAGAGTGCTGGAGCAAGGTACGTACGCATTGCATTCAGAATAGGACTCAATTCTTGGTTGATTTATATCGCTTTGAGTGAATCTTATTTTGTACACTTCACAAATTGATTTTAAGGGCAATACCCAATAACAAGATAAGGTGGGGATTTAATCACCCTTCCTTGGCCCAAAATCAGACTCCAAGCACTCACAAACCTAAGCCTAAATAAAATCTGATAGACGTTGGTTTTAGGGACATCTCAAACTCACTAGGAGATTATCCTAAAGAGGGAAGGTGTTGGAAATTGACTCCTGCCAAATCAGTGTCTAGGAAGGGGATTGAGGCCGAAAGCCCGAAGATTGGTGGTTATTTAATTAAGGAACGTCTTTGACGGAAAACCTCCCACCAATCTTGCCCTGACCTGGCTGATTAGCTTGTAGTCAAAGTCTACATTCTACCTCTTGTGGACAATCAACCAGTTAGGAGTTGTCTAGGTCGAGGTTACCTTAGACTAGGCTTGGTTGATTTCTATTGTTGACTGTTGTTTAAACTTGTTATGATTGTGATTGTGTTTGTGTATGCAAGTGTGGTCGAGAGACCCTAATTCATCTAGGTTGACTAGAAACACATCACCACCCAAGTTTGAACCAAGACCAGATCCGGTAATGGCTCAATCAACATCACTGCAGGATAGGTTCTACCCGATTAGGACCTCACTGCCATCTTGTATTTCACTCCCATCGATTGGTGAATACAATTTCGAGCTCAAGCCTCAATTCATCAACACACTCCCCAAGTTTCATGGTTTAGAGTCCGAAGATGCCTACTTCTTCATAAGAGAATTTGAGGAAGTATGTCTAATGATGAAAATCCCACACCTTGTAGACGACGCTATTAGGTTGAAATTTACCCATTCGCACTTAAGGACCTAGCAAAGAAGTGGCGCTACAGCTTAGCAGCCGGTTCCATCACGTCTTGGGATGGTTTCATCAAGGTTTTCTTGAAGAAATTCTATCCTATCCATAAAACAGCTCTCATTAGGAAGACGATCATGTAATTTAAGTAAGAACCTAGTGAACCGTTCTGGAGGTACTTTGAATGCTTTAAGGACCTCCTTGTCCAATGTCCACACCATGGAATAGAGAAATGGCAACAATACCAAATTCTCTATGACGGTTTAGACTATTCCACCAAAACCCTCTTAGAAAGTATGTGCCAAGGGGGTTTCTTGCAGAAAGATGAAGATGAAGGATGGGATTTGTATGAAAATTTGGCTGAGAAGACCATCCAATGGGAATCTTCTAGTGAGACCTCTAGGAATCCTAACTCCATCTCTTCAAAAGGAGGTCTCCATTCCATCGAATCGTCTATCGCCAATGAGACTAAGTTAGCTAATTTTGCTAGAAGACTGGAAGCTCTAGAAACGAAAGAACCAAGTCCAGTCAATCAAGTCTGCCCGAACCAATTTCCACCCCCGGGCTACACTTACTGTCAAGCCATGAATCATGTGTTCGAGGAGTGCCCAATGTTTCAGGCTCAGCAATCCTAACATGAACCGATGAATGCGGCCTTTTCAAGGCCGAACAACAATCCTTACGCACCAATGTACAATCCCGGCTGGAGAAATCACCCTAATTTCTCATGAAGCCAAAACAACAATGACCATTCACGATCCAATCATGCTAGCCACTTCCATCATGGTAATAATTCTTCCAATCATCAACCCAACTTCTCCAATTTCCATAATAATTCTCCCAATCATCCACCCAACTTTCCAATTATTAATGAAACTTTCCCAACCAAGCTCAACAATCCTCCTTCCAGAATCCTCAATTAGAAAGGAGAATGACTGACTTTGAAAGAAACATGGAGAGATATATGAAAAATCAAGACTCTCTCATGCAGACCATTCAGAGGTTAGAGGTTCAAATGAGTCAACTAGCTAACCTAAAGAATGAGAGACAAAAGGGTACCCTGCCTAGTCAGCCAGTTACCAATCCGAGGAATTCCTAACAAGCTCATTTGGCTGAGGATCCTTCATTCAATCAATGTCATGCTATCCATACATTGAGGTCAGGAAATAGAGTTGATAACCAAGTGTCAACACTACCCAGTCCCATTCAGCACAACCACAATCAAGCTTCCACCTCATCAAATCCAAGTTCTTCCAATTCTGACAAATCTGAAAAAGACAAGTCAGCCAGCCAAGTGCACCAGCCTATAGTACCATTTTCTAGTAGGCTGAAAAATAACAAGCAAAATCCTCACATGGACAAGATAATCGAGATGTTTAACCAAGTGAAGATAAATGTGCCACTCCTTGATGCCATCCAACAAGTTCCTTCCTATGTTAAGTTTCTTAAGGACATGTGCACTAAGAAGAGAAAGACTAATGTTCCAAAGAAAGTCTTCTTAGCCACTAATATTAGTGAGCTATTATCGGGTCCTATCCCTGTCAAGTACAAGGATCCAGGTAGTCCCACCATTGCCTGCACAATAGGACAAGCCGAGATTAGTCGTGCACTTCTTGACTTGGGGGCAAGTATCAACTTGCTTCCATTCTCTGTTTATCAACAACTCGGGTTGGGCGATCTTAGTCCAACTCGAGTCACCATCCAACTGGCTGACCGTTCTGTTAAAGTTCCAAAAGGAGAGATTAATGATGTCCTGATCCGGGTAGGAGAGTTCATATACCCTGTCAATTTCATAGTTCTGGAGACACAACCTGTGTCCAACTCCAATCGTAAGGCTCAAACTCCTGTCATCCTAGGTCGACCATTCCTTACTACTGCTAATGCCATCATCAATCGTAGGAATGGGTCTATGAGATTGACCTTTGGAGACATGACTAGAGAAGTCAATGTCTTCAATCTAGGAAAACAACCCCGCGATATCGAGGACCAAACATTTAAAGTCAACCTAATTGAGAACTTGACAAGTGAATACGGGGAAGAATTGGAATCAGAAATGGAGATTGACTTCGGGTTAGAGTCTGATGACTTTAATCTTGATCAGGTTATAGATTCTACTGTGAACTGGGCCTCAAACCCGATTTCACCAACAATGGAGCCAACAGATTTGACTAGTCTTTCTAGTGAGCCTTCCTCTTCCTTAGAATTGAAAGCCCTACCTGCGCATCTCAAGTACGCCTATCTAGGCGAACAAGAGACCTTTCCTGTCATCATTGCCTCCCACCTAAATGACAAGGAAGAAAAAGATTTGAAAGCTATTCTAAGAAAACATAAGGAAGCCATCGGGGGGACTATGACTGATATCAAGGGATTAAGTCCAACCATCGCTCAACACCGCATCCATCTCAATGAAGACGCCACACCCAAGAGAGACCCGCAGCGTAGGTTAAACCCTATAATGCAAGAGGCTGTTCATGCTGAAATCATAAAACTCTTAGACAATAGGATAATTTATCCCATTTCTGATAGCCAATGGGTCAGTCCTGTCCACGCGTCCCAAAGAAATCTGGTTTCACCGTAGTGAAAAACGAGAACAAAGAGTTGGTTCAAACTCGACTTCCCACGAAGATCTGAGTTTGCATCGACTATAGGAAACTGAATGCTGCAACTCGTAAGGACCATTTTCTACTTCCCTTCATTGATCAAATGCTTGAACGTTTGGCGGGTCACGAGTATTACTGTTTCTTGGATGGTTACTCGGGCTATAACCAGATCCCAATCGCTCCTGAGGACCAAGAAAAGATTACGTTCACATGTCCATTTGGGATATTTGCTTATCGTCGAATGCCCTTCGGCTTATGCAATGCCCCAGCAACGTTTCAACGTTGCATGTTGAGTCTTTTCTTAGATATGGTAGAACGCTTCTTAGAAATCTTCATGGATGATTCCTCTATCTACGGAGATTCATTCACTCAATGTCTCCACCATTTTGAACTCGTCCTCCAACGTTGTGCTGAGAAGAATCTGACACTGAATTGGGAGAAATGCCACTTCATGGTAAAACATGAAATTGTCTTGAGTCATGAAATCTCCAAGAAAGGAATTGAAGTGGATAGAGCCAAAATCGAGGTTATTGCTAAGCTTCCCATGCCCAAATGCGTTAAGGACATTAGATCCTTCTTAGGACACGCTGGTTTTTACCGACAATTTATCAAGGATTTTAGCAAAATTGTTAGGCCCTTGACTAATCTGTTAGCTAAGGATGTGTCCTTCACTTTCGATGCTGAATGCATAAATTCTTGGGAGAAGTTTAAGAGAGAGCTTATTTCTGCACCAATCATATCTGCACCGGATTGGTCTAGGCCGTTTGAGATCATATGCGATGCTTTCGATTTTGCCATAGGCGCTGTCCTAGGACAACGCATTGATAACAAGCAGCATGTGATCTACTACTCTAGTAGGACTCTCAACGATGCACAACTGAACTACACTACGACCGAGAAGGAATTCTTGGTAGTAGTGTTTGCCTTAGAGAAGTTTCGTCCCTACCTACTAGGGTCCAAAACTACCGTTTTCACCGATCATTCTGTGCTTAGGTACCTCATGATGAAGAAGGATGCCAAGGCCCAACTCATTCGTTGGATCCTCCTTCTTCAAGAATTCGATCTTGAGATTCGAGATAAGAAAGGCGTAGAAAATGTCGTTGCTGATCACCTCTCACGGATCCCTAATTCTCCATGCAACAAATTACCCATCAATGAGGATTTTCCTAATGAACATCTCTTAGCTTTCTCTAGGGAACCTTGATTTGCTGATATAGTGAATTACTTAGTCACAAACCAAACTCTGTCTCATTGGTCCAAAAATGATGTTTACCGGTTCTTATCCCAAGTCCGGTATTTCTTTTGGGAGGAACCGTATCTTTTCAAGTACTGTTCTGACCAAATTATTAGGAGATGCATTCCCGATGAGGAGGTTAAGAGTGTTTTATCCTTCTGTCACGAACTTGCATGTGGTGGACACTTTGGTCCCCGCAAGACTGCTGAAAAGGTGCTACAAAGTGGGTTTTATTGGCCCACTCTGTTCAAGGATGCTTATGAATTTTGCAAGACGTGCTCTAAATGCCAAATGGTAGGAAGGATTTCAAACCAAAATATGATGCCCCTCAACCCAATTTTAGAAATAGAACTCTTTGATGTTTGGGGCATCGACTTTATGGGTCCTTTTCCTAATTCATTTGGGAACCAATACATATTGGTTGCTGTAGATTACGTGTCCAAGTGGGTAGAAGCCATTCCTTGTAAAACTAATGATAACAAAGTTGTCATAAAGTTTTTGAAATAGAACATTTTTTCCCGCTTCGGAATCCCTCGTGCTATCATCAGTGATAATGGCACTCACTTTTGCAATAGATCTTTTGAAGCCCTTATACGAAAGTATGCCATAACTCACAAGTTGTCCACACCTTATCATCCTCAAACTAGTGGGCAAATTGAGGTTTCAAATAGACAAATCAAGCTTATATTGGAGAAAACTGTGAACCAAAACCGGAAGGATTGGTCCATCAAATTTGTAGATGCTCTATGGGCCTACAGGACCGCCTTCAAGACGATTCTAGGAATGTCTCCCTATAGGTTAGTCTATGACAAACCTTGTCACTTGCCCGTTGAGTTAGAGCACCGAGCCTTATGGGCAATCAAGCAATTGAATTTCGACTTGACTAAGGTCGGTGACCTTCGAAAATTACAAATTTTCGAATTGGAGAAGTTGAGAAATGAAGCCTATGAAAATGCTAGGATCACTAAAGAGAGAGTCAAGATTTTTCATGACAAGAACATCGTAAGAAAAACCTTTGTCCCCGGACAAAAGTCTTACTCTATAATTCTAGGCTTTATCTTTTTTCAGGAAAATTGAAATCGAGATGGACTGGGCCATTCGTTGTAAAAACCGTGTTTCCACACGGTGCAGTTGAGATCAGTGACCCCAAGAATGGAAATGACTTTAAGGTAAATGGTCAACGCCTTAAACCTTTCTTGGAATCGGTGTCGGTAGATGAAACGGTAATGGGTCTTTTTGACCTAGTGTATCGGTAACTTTCCTCCTTTTCATTTTATTTCATGCACTTATACATTTCTTTCATACATTGGGGATAATGCATGAGATAAATGTGAGGGAGGGTTCTAACATAACTGATATAAAAATAAAAAAATGAATATATATAAAAAAAAACTTTTTTGTAAGGGTAGACAATATTTTGATATATTTTTTTTAAGCATTTAAGTCAATTTTAAGGAATAGGAGAATCATAATTAGGATTTCTTACACTTGGTCAAATAAGATAACTTGTTTGATTTTTAGGGTCAGGAAGAAAATTTGGGAAAGTAATTTAGTCTTGATATTTACCTTGATGACATATGCACACAAAATACACTTACACACTTAGGGTTTAAAAACAGAGACTCTTATGCCTTATTAAAAAAAGTCTAATTGTTGATTAGCTAGGTGCTTTGGCCTAAGCAAGCCTTAGTACTTATGCAAAAGATAATTAGATAAGTTTGAAAAAAAATGTGTATCCTCTGATTAAGCTGGGTATTTATGCCTCATGAAGCATAAGTATTCACGCCTAAAAGGGGTACATCGTATAAATAAAAACCTTAGTTTCGTGGCCTTATCTGCTCGACTGTTTAAGTCCTTAGGGGTGTTTTCTCACCTGGTGCCCTAAAACTGTCCGATTTGGGTGTCACCGACTGAATGCTTGTTACATGGGCAGATTAGAAAGCCTAATGAAATTGAGGAATAAATTTCACAAAAAAATAAATAAATATAAGGCATAGGAGTTAATGTTGAAGAACCCTTAGTAAACTTCACAGTCACGATGGTGCATACGACTCAGGGTAAATTAATAGACTAGATGAGAAGTACAATTTGACTCCTTACTTAAATTGATGACATGTTTTTGAATAGAGACTAAGTTTAAGAATGAAGATTTGATATTCCTATAACTTATAGATTACTTAAGCTCTCACAAATATACTTCAAATATTTTCTCCTTCAAAAAAAAAAATACTTTTCGAAAATACTAACTTTTTTCTCTTTCTTTTGGATTTTGTGGGTGTAATCCGCTGAAAACTCTCATGAGACAAAACTCTCCTCTAGGAGTAACTTAGAGGTTTAACGGCTTGTTACACATGATCAGTGCAATCGAGTGACCTGCGAAAGTGGTCTAATAATTGATTCGAGTTAGTCTGATGTTTTGCTCGAGGGCGAGCAAAAGATAAGTGCGGGGGTGTGATTTGTCACATACATTGTATTTATATTGTCACTTTACCACACTTGTTAGCTAATAAATTTTATTAATAGTTGTCTTTTTCTTTGCTAAATGTAGGCCCAAGTGCTTAAAGAAAGAAAGGAGAAACAAGCCTAAAAGCCTACCAAATTCTGAATTAATTCAGAATAAATTCTAAAGAAAGAAATCAAGGCTAAATCTTGGCATATCAAGAGGTTGAGAAGAATCCTCCCTGAATCGAGCAGTTGAAGCCACACAATTAAGGCTGTTTCGTCAACAGTGTGGAGCAGAAATCAGAAATCCAGCAGCATATACGGGACCAACATCAAAGCAGGAGACTCCCCCCTTGGTGTGGCCACATGGCCACACCAGGGCCGCGAAAACGCGGCCCAAGCCGCGTTTTCGTGGCCAAGTAAAATTTATTGGGGGAGCGTTTGCTTCCCCAATCTTCCCGGGATCTCCTCCTTTAAGTTTTTGGCTATAAATAGGGGTTTCAGCAAAGAAAAATGCAGCGAAGACTAGGATTAAGTTTTGTGTTTATTTTCTTAGGATTTAGGCTCTGTGTTAGCTAGAACAAAAGTTGTAATTTTGTTGTTTACTTTGTAGTCCACTCTAAAAACTTGTGAGAGAGAGGACTGAGAGCTTGTACTTGAAGATTGAAGTGACAGCAATACAAGGATCAAGCCACATTTCCTTCCACTCGTGTTTCGGTATGTCGTGCATTATTTTGCTTTCTCCCTCGTTTTCTATGGATAACTAAACGATTTTCTAGGCTCGCTATCGAACTCTCTTTTACTCTCCTTCTCTCAAGCTTTTAAAAGAAAAAGGCCCGATGACTCATATGAATGCCTTACTTAAAAGTCTGTCTTTTTGAAAGTGTTCTTGAAGGCACATGAGGATGGGTTTGGAATGTTGAACTCTCACTTCTTTCATGAATACCTCTTGAGTTGTTTTTACTTCATTCTTGCTTCTTCGCGCTTGATGTTTTAATATTCAACTCTAACGATTTCTTGAAGACAAGATTCAACTCTTCTAACCATCGTATGTGCTTTACTTAAAGCTTTCTAAAATCAACTTTAAGTTTTGCAAATGATTACTCAAGGGACTTAACATTTTAAGAGAAGAATGAACAATTGAGTAGTGAGATAGTGAGCCCAGATTTGCTTTCTTATTATAAAAACAACCAAAACAATTCTCAAGCTTTCTAAATCACCTTCTCCAAAACCTTTTCTAAAAGTTGCAATTTTTCTTTTCATCATCTCTTTCTTTCCATTTTCTTTTTCATAAAAAACGAACACAATTCTTTGTTTCTAAATGATTTACCGAAAAGCTTCCATCGCATCCCTCCGTGTGGACATGACCTGTTAGCCACAAGCTACACGGTATATTCTTAACTCATTGATTGTTTCTTTTCTTTTAGCAATCAACGACCATGTCTTGTATGCTCAAAATTAAAAATCTTTTAAATATGTGCATAAATAGGGTGGTAGGTATGAGTTATACACTTGATTCTCATTATATTTTCAATTGGTATCATAATTGATGTTTTTATATTTGTATACTCATATTTGTGTTTTCTATATATGTATGATTCAGACTTCAATTAGTATCAATTTCAATTGGTATATTCATTTTCATATATATATATATATATATATATATATATATATATATATATATATATATATATATATATGATTTGATTATACTTATAATATCTTTACATCTTAAAGCACAAATTATATTTATGCTAAGCTTGATTTAGTCCTTAATGTCAATTATTTTTCAATTGGTATCTTATACAAGCTTATGCATTATTTTTATTAGTATTTCATAAAGGGGGAGAAAAATTCGTGTTTTATCTTTCAATCGGTTTTATTTTCAATTGGTATCTTACTCTCACTCTTTAGGATGAAAAATACTTTATTTTGGTATATGCTAATATTTTCAATATTGGTATCAATAATCTTAAATTGGTATTATTCTCAAGTTGGTATCTTTATTGCAAAATGAGTTGTGTTTACCCAAAAATTTAGTTTTTACTTTTTTACTTTCAATTGGCATCAAACTTTACAATATATTTCAATTGGTATAAAAAACATATAATGTTTCATTTTCAATTGGTATCAAAAATTTACAAGATATTTTCAATTAGTATCAAAATTTTGTTTTAAAGTTGTTTCATAATGTTTTGATATATATTGCTTATATGCAAGGGAAGCTTAACATCTTTCTATATATAAATTCATGTTGAGTATATCTTATATTGAGGAGTTTGACCTCTCTTCTCTATGTAATACATATGTGTAGAGGGAGCTTCACATCTCCTTTTATACATTATATATTATATTTTATGTGGTTAGGGTCTAGTCATCTCTTTTCATGTATTGCATGAATGCAGGGGGAGTTAACTTTATGTCTCTCCTCTTTATGAATGTATATCATATATATAACTTTATTGTTTGATTTATTTTTGCCCCTTTATTGATGAATTGATAAAAAGGGGGAGAAGAATTTGATGAGTTTATATATGTGTTTAGAAGGGAAAGGGTTTTGTATTGTGGAGTATAATTTGCACACAAAATATAGTAAATGAAAAGAGTTAAGGTTTAGAAACAACCTCAGGTGCTTAGTTCACTCCACAAATGTATTTAATATGTTTAATGTATCCTTTCCAATCTCCGTTATAGCAAGGGCTATACCGAGTCGATCCTCAAGGAGAGCTTGCGATGGAAGCGTTACGGTTCGTAGTGAAGATATAAAACGAAGATTCTTCTTTGTCTTAAAAAGAATAAAGAATCAAATTGGAAAAAGAAATAAAAGAATGGGTGAAAATGTTCATGATGGAAAGTGTAAAGAAATCAAAATTAAGATTGGCTTTGGACTAAACTAAAGAATGATAACTTGATGAAGACTTTTAAGGTGAAGAAAACCATGGCTAGCTAACCTTACTTCCTTACTAAAAACTTACTAAACTCCGTGATAGTGAATGCATGCCTCATGTTGATTCATCGGCATAAATTTGTCTTGCGTGTTGGTCTAATTACTTTCCCACTTGGATGATGGGGGATCATTTTTGGACTTGTCTTGTAGCCTCATAGATGTCATTGGCCTACAAGATAGACTTTCAATAATGGAATCAAAAGAGCGACACACAAGGGATGCTAAAGAAGAAGATACAACATTCAATAATGGAAGTAATGAAGTTGTACAACAAATAGCATATGTTTGGTGATCCATCTCCATGTTCCATCAAGGCACTTGTTCAAAGACAAGGCTCTAATGAGGCACACATGAATCATATGGAATTACAACAAGAACTAGCCAAGCAATGAAAGTAACCCATCGGAGAAGAGAAGACCATACAACTTGCAAGATGAAATATAGCAATCACCCATGAGTTAGTAGTTAGCAAGGTTAGTGGTTAGCTAGTACATGTAGAAAAGTTAGCTACAAGCCATTACAAAAGAAAAGCAAAGCATGAATAAAATTGCAAGAAAATAAAGAAAGCAAGTAAAGAAAACAAGTACACTAGAAAATGCAAGAGTAGAGAGAAGAGAATGGATCAATCCTTGCTTCACAAGTTGTCACTCCTTGATGTACACAAGCTTTCTCTCTCTTACAAACTCTCTCTTACAGAATTTCTAGGGAGGAAGAAGATCTAGAGAGCTACAAAAATCCTAGAGAAAAACTAACAAAAATACAAAGCTTAATCCCTAATCTCTCTCTTCTCTGCTCAGTCTTTGCTCGCAGGTCCAGGTGCAGTATTTATAGGCCACAGAGAGAACTCTCCAGAAGGTGGACAGGTGGAAGAAATCTGGGGCTCAGAGGCCCCAGATCTGCCGCAGATCTGCGGCTGGGATTGGGTTTCCACGGCTCAATCTGGGCCATTGGATCTCAGCTTTCTGTTACGAGTTTATTATGAGGTTGTTATCCACGTGGCCTTCTAGAATCATGAGCTAGTGCGTAGAATTCTCCAGATCCTGGGTTCTAACTTGGGCTTTATCTTGGGCTTGGAATTAATTCTCTTTAATTATTGCTAATTAAAGGAATTTTGGACCTTTTCTCCATTAGAGTGTGGACCTGTAAAAATATAGAGAAGATGAGTAAAATTCATGTTTTTATTTGCTAAAATGTATGGAAATGCTATGGTAAAATATGCAATATTGTGTAACAATCAATATGCATGTTTCTTTTATTTCCTCGGTTAAAAGGGGAAAAAGAATTTGGTGAGTTTATGCATGTTTATTTCCATTTATGCATATATGTGTTTTTGGTTTGTGTATTTCATTGAATATCTTTATGTTTATTGTTATGCATGAGTTAAGGGGAGCTTCTATGAAGCTTAACTTTAATCAATGCATATATAAATCCATAAGTTTTTTCATCATCAAAAAGGGGGAGATTGTTGGCCCAAAGGCCCATCAATTTAGTTTTGATGATGATTACTTTTATAGTTATAGTTTACTAATGATCTTGTGCTTAATTAGTTTCAGATATTTGATCAAGATATTAGTAAGTGTTTAGCTTCAACAAAGGAGTTTTGGAGCTAACACGTGTTGATTCAAGAGCTCACGCGTCAAAATCGCATCTAGCACTCGGTTGGAGTCAAGCTTGTTGGATCGTGTTTGGATCGAGTCGGCTTGGAGATCAGAAGACCTCGGTTTGTTTAGTTTGTATTTAGATCTTGTGTAAAGATAGATAGTATTGATATGCTCAAGTTCACATACACATACAAGTTTAAAGTTTGATTTTTAGTTTAACCGGCTTTGGATTTCATGTCAAAAACATATATATATACATATATACACCTTATACGTGTATTGGATTCTATCCATACACTCTATGCTTCAAATATAGTTTGAATATCTTGTTTTTGTATCCATATGAGTTTTGGAGAAAACGATTTTTCATTTCAAATCCAAGTTTTAGAAAATACAGATTTTGTATTTAAGATTAATTTTCATATCAAAATTATAGTTCAAATAGTTTGTAATATGTGTTTAATTTTAGTCACACATACTAGTACTTCAAAGATCTTAAAAGAACTTATTTTTGTAGATTTTTAGTGATTTTATGGGATTTTATTGAAGGTAAAAAGACTAAGTTTTTAATTTCCAAAATGTTTGACCAGGCCTTCTTCCGGTCGACCGAGTCAGAAGTTGGTCGACCGGTCGGTCAACCAATGTGCACAAACGTGCACAGCCAATTGGTTGGTAGGCCGGTCGACCGGGCGGTCGACCGTCCAAAGAGCTCTGCTCTCTGGATCTGGCCCCGGTCGATCGGCCAGAGAGCTCTGCTCTCTGGATCCGGCCCTGGTCGACCGGGCGGTTGACCGGTGGCACAACGGTCAAAAATCTGACCGTTGGCCGATCGTCCGGGCGGTCGACCGATAACAGGATTTCCTGCTGAGTTGGCCTCCAACGGCCATATTTTGGGAGCCTATAAATTGGGGTTCCCTTGGACTGTTTTATACAAGATTTCAAGAGAATTTTTGAGCTTGTTTTTCCAATCTATCTTAGTGGTTTTCTCCACATGTTTTAGAGCCAATATTTTTATATCAAAAGGAGAGTTTTTTCAAGAGGGTATTCAAAAGTGATTTCTTGAATTTTTCACCACAAAATATATCCAAGTTTTTCTCACACAACTTGAGCTTTCTATTGCTATACCAATCCTATAGGGATCCTTGTTATGAGAGTGTTTTAGGTGATCAAATTTTGAGATCATCAAAGTGTTTCATCTTGTATTTGAGGAGGCGAACTTGCGGGTTCGTGTTCTTTCGAATTCTTTTGGAGCTCAGTGTGGATGCGCGGCCTCAGCAAGCCAGTGTGCTTATGTGTGTTGTTCTTGCGGGAACAAGAGAAGGACTAGTGAGTCCAAGAGTTCTAGTGTGAATTCCTTGTAGGTGTTGCGGCACCGAGTGATCCGGCAGGATTGACTCTAGTGGAAATCTTTCATAGTGTTGAAGGCAGGGACGTAGAGCAAGGGTGCTCGAACCTCGAAACAAATCTCTCGTGTTCGCGATTGCTCTATATATCTCTCTCACTTGTATTTATATCTTGCATGCTATTGTTTATCTCTTTTATATGCTTGATATATTTGTGCTTAATTGTTATATGTTTGGGATTGTTTACTCACACTTGTATTCAACCAAGAGAGTCATAGCGGCACCTCAACTATTATCTAGAGAAATCTTGAGGAGATAGTCCAGAGCTCTTCTCCGGAAATTCGGCTACACTCTTGGTTATATGTTGTGTGTTTAGCTTAATAGTTTTTAGTTTGCTTAAATAGTTTTTAATTTCGCATTATTCATCATTAGATTAGCTAGCACCTATTCACCCTCCCTCTTGGTGAACTTCAGATGGCTGCCAGTTTTTCTTGATTCTCCTCAATTGCCTAATTCATTGGATTATTTGCTTCTACAGTGGAGTTTAAGTAACATTCAAAATAGTTACAACCAGTTTGGGAGATTTTGACTCTGACTATTTGTGGGTTAATTTGGAAAAAATGAAACATGAGATGTTTCTAATATAAAATGAAAGATGGTATTAGTATTTTTACTAATGTTGTTTTCTCCGTCAATTTCTGGGTAGGCCCTATTGCAATGAAGAGAAAGAAGTAAATTTTGACAGCCGCTACAAAAGCAAAGCTCCCTACTGTCTGGAGTGTTGATGTTAAGCTCTTCAATGTTTGAAGGTGGAAGAGAGATGAGGTTTTGTTCTAATGGTTTTAAGGGTGGAACTAGAGTTTATTTGGTTTTTTCGTCTCTTATTCTTGTTGTTTATCTTTGGTCTGTTAAGTTTTAGTTTAAACTGTTGTTGGTTGTTGGACTATAGTAGTTGCAGCTATTTTTGATTTTGTGATTTATTTATCTATTAACTAGTAGAGGGCTGGTTGTGGCCCCCCTAAGTATCTATACTGTGCAGTGAGTGACGGCTAGGTCCGCTTCTCATTCTAATGGATGCTTATAGTGGAAAAGTCTAACTACGGAACGTTTTTCGATAACTGAAGCATAATTCTTTCTAGCTGCTATTTTGTAATTGTTATTTTTACTTATATAATTTTATTTTGAAGCAGAGCTCCCCGCTCTACTTTTTCAAGTCAAAAAAATATCTCGCATGAAATATCCCCATCAATAAGATGCCCCTTCTCTGAGATAAAAAGTGAAACTCTTCTCCATGTCTCTCTCTTAAAATATTGAACCATTCGGTCCTTATTACCTGGAGATTGGAATAATACAAAAGTATTAATACATCTTGTTGAAACATCTAAAAAATGAGGGATCAATAGCAATTTGAACAGAAAAAGGGACTACCAAGGAAATATTGATCATTATCCAGTTTTCTTTCACAAAAATGGTGGACAATGTACATAAGTGGCTCTTGATGTACAGAATATTAGGTATATTTTCAAATAAAGAAATCAAAATAGACAAAACATTTTGGGGAAAATTTTACAAGCATACATATACATTTTGATTCAAAATTTTAGAAATAAACTTGACCCAACAAAACAGAAAAGGTTGGAGTAATTACATAAAAAATGATAGCAAACAAAAGAATAATGCTCTTCTAACTCAAAGTTGCTAATTCAAATCAACTTAAGAGTATGACTTCTGCAGTTCACTCTCCCTTAATTATATTCAGGTTGGGTCAATAGACAAATGAATATATCGATGAGAGTACAAACTTGTAGATTCTCATGGCGCTCAAATACTACAGCTGGCAATCTTGAGGAGGCTCAAGTTATAACTGGTCCTATACAAGGGTAAACTATGTTGGATACTTGTGATCGGGCTCAGCCCGCTAGCCCCCGGGACCAACCCAACCTGCCTACGTGGCCTATGACCAAACTGCATCCATAATAAGGGAAGTTTTTTAGGGTCAAGTCTGAGCTGAAGTAGGAAAACACTAGAATGAGTTGCGCGTTCTGGAATTTGCATATGGACTGAAGATTTGAAATTGTATATAATCTATATTTTCTATTAATAGGAAACTAGGGGCAGGGGACTTATAATTTACTCTAAATGCTCTCTCTATTGCACGCTAAAGGTACTGAGTTGATTGCTCTATTAGATCGAAAGAGGAGATTTTGCTACTATTGTGAATAGTGGTGGAAGAGCTTGTTGGGATATGCATATAGGAATATAGTCCACATTGAGAAAGTGAGTAGAAAAAGACGGACTCAAAAAAAAAGCTGAAGTCAAGACCTAAACCCTAAAGTTTTCCGGTCAAATTGGTTTGCCTCTGTTATGAACTGTTTGGAACAATTTGTATGCTCTGATACCAATTGTTGTGAATTCGGAGGTGCCTCTACGACTTAATCGACTGGAGAGACATAGCGGAAACAAACCACATAATCTACTAGGACAACAAGAAAAAGAGAAGATATTTCAAAGTAGATAGAAAGGGGGAGAATCAAACAGATTGTGTGTATGTCCATGGGAGAAGGGGGAGAATCTTTATTAAACTTTAGGGAAGTATAATAAAAATTATTTACACATCTCACTAAGAAGATTACAAGCCCTTGATGGCCGCCAAGAACAACGAACCCTTGTAGCTAAGCTTCTCTGACGAATCTCTCACCTAGATGAATTACATCCTTATAAACTAAAAATTCATTTGATTATATTGAAGGTCATCCCAAGAAGTTATTTATAGACCATAGAACTCTCCTAGTCCTAAATAAACTTTATCAATACGAATAATCATCGTCTCAGAATAAAGAAAACTCAAATCTGAAAATAGATCCAGAAAAGAAAATTGCCACACCATACATTAGTCGACTAGGCCAGGGTATTAGTCGATTAGGCCCAAATACTAGTCGACTACTCTGACAAAATTCGAGAACCCCAACCCTTTATTTGGCCAACCTAGTAGATTATACAATACACAAGCCGACTAATTCATATGATTAGTCGACTATACCAGTATTAGTCGACTGATAATGTGCACAGCTTCTTATGCACGTCCATTTTTTAATCTTTAAAGTTTCGTCTACCATCACAACGTATTCTAGTCATAATTCCTAATAATCTCCCCCTTGATTAGAATACGTTTAAGTTTGAGAATAGATACCATGCTCCAGTGCTTGCATCCACGCACAATTAAACAAATCTTGACTCATCTCTATCTCACTCCCTCTTCTTCATGACACCCTCATGGGTTTCACCACTTGATTAGGTCGAATAAGTTAACCCAATCAGAACTTTATCACCCAATGATCTCCTTGATCCACAGAGAATTTATGAGAATTTGCTTTGTCATAAGAGTAATGATTTGGACTTCTATAGTGCTGGTGCAGCCTAGTCCCAATCTGCCTTCGGAGTACAACTGAACATTCGAGCTCAAAACCATCATAGTTCCTGATTATTCCACAAGCGCCGCTTTTGAAGCTGAGGCCAATTGTAACTTTCAAATTTCGCAACATATACACATTGCCGACACCTTCACTTTTAAACTTCACATGGGTCTTTTTGGAGACTTTCATAAGATCATTTTCAGAACTAAAACTGAACCCTTCTTATGTAGGGATCCAAGAGAGATGAGATTATATCTTGAATCGGGAACATAATGAACGCCTTGAAGAGTAGTGATGCATCCAGAGAACGAAACTGAATTGTTCTTTCGCCAATCACACTTTGTGTATGAGAAGAGTATATTCCTATTAGAACTGATGTGCTGTGAATATCTAGAGCCAATAATCATCTATCTTTGTCACCAACTGATCTGTTTATAACAGATAGAATTTCGCACTTATCTTTATCTTTTCCAGTCAGTTCAGTGATATTAGCATCAAGTTGTTTCTTCTTTCGAAGACAATAATCAACTCTAATCTGTCCCCTTGTGACAATAGTTGCACGTCAAATTTCTATATCTTGAGTTACCCGTGAAACTTTCATTATTATTTTTCTCCCTTGAATAATGAACTTGCCCGGAATCATCATGATGAGACTCATCAGTCAACTGGGTGTCAATTTTGTTTTTATTGAGAAGATGCTCCTTGACGCCATAGACTTTGATTGTTGACTTGCCTCCATATATGATAACTTCTCTAAAGCTCATATATGAAGAAGATAAAGAATGTAGTAATAGAAGTGCTTAATCCTCTTCTTCTATCTTAACCTCTCTTATCTAGATCATTGATAATAAAGAAAAATTCTACAATGTGAGACTTGATAGGTGTATCTTCATGCATGCAGAGAAGAAAGAGATGCTGCTTCAAAATTAAATGATTTCCTAATGACTTTTTCAGATAGTGGTCCTGAAGTCGCTCCCATAACGAGGACCTCCACAACGAGGACCATGCTTTATTTGAAGAAAACTCATCCAACACTTTGTCCACCAAGTAAAGCTGAATAACTGTCAAGGTTTTCTCATCCAACTCCTACCAAGTTTTTTCCTTCATGTCTTGAGGCTTGTCTCCCTCCAGAGTAGTGCTTTCTTCAACCCGCCTTGAGTTAGGATGGCGTTCATCCTAATCTGCCATCTGCTGGAATTAATGACACTATCGAACTTCTGAATATCTAACTTGATCGCAGACATCTTCATATTGACCTTGCTTTGATACCAATTGTTGAAAACAATTTGTATGTTCTGATACCAATTGTTGTGAATTCGGCGATGCCCCCATAACAGGATCAACTGGGGCGGCGCAACAAAAATAAACCACAGGATCTACTAGAGCAATGAGAAGAAGAAATGAAGAAGATATTCTAAAGTAAATAGAAAGCCAATATACAATATAACGTCGTTCCACCGATCAAACAGATTGTGTTCACGTCCATGGGAGAAGGGGAGAAACTTTATTAAATTTTGGGAGAGTATAATAAGAATTACGTATACCTCTCGCTGAGAAGATTACAAGCCTTTAATAGCTGTCAAAAACAGCGAACCCTTATGGTTAAGCTTCTCTCATGAATCTCTCACCTAGATGAATTACACCCTTAGGAATTATGAATTTATTCGATTACATTGAAGGCCACCCCATGGGGCTATTTATAGACCATAGAACTCTCCTAATTCTAAACAAACTTCATCAATATGAACAGTCATCACCTCAGAATAAAAGAGACTCGAATCCATTGAATATGAAAGCAGATCCAGAAAAAGAAACTGTCAGACCTGACATTAGTCAACTAAGCCAGGGTATTAATCGACTAATACCATGTATTAGTCGACTACTCTGTATGCCATGTATTAGTCGACTAGGCCTAAATATTAGTCGACTACTTTGACAGAATTAGAGAACCCAACTACCTGTTTGGCCAACGCAATCAACTATACAATGTATAAGTCAACTAATCTATATAATTAGTCGACTATACCCAGTATTAGTCGACTGGTAATGTGCATAGCTCCTTGTGCACGTCCGTTCTTTGATCTCCAAAGTTTTGTCTACCTTCACGATATAATCCAGTCACAATTCCTAGCATGAAAGTCCTTCATCTTCCCCCATGAAGGCCCAAGTACTTACCAATATATGGTTTCAAAGCTTCGCTGATGGATCTGTATTGAAGCTCACAAGTTGGAAGATATGCACCGATACTCACGACACCTTCAAGCATTATAGATTTTACCGTCCACAATGATACCTCCAAGAAGGGTACAAACAAAACTATCACACTCATGAATTAGAGTCCACTAATGTGGTCTATGCTCTCAACATTTGATGAGAATATCTATATGATCAAGCATTGTAGGATATACACCAATCATAAGACACGTAAATACATTTTTAACCAGACGGAGAAGTGGCTTGAGTTACGAAAGAATCATGATGCCACTGTTAGTTACCATCTAGGAATGGCAATTGTTCTAGCCATGCTTTAAGCAAGAAGTATTATTGAATCTTGCATCCATGATTTCTAATCAAAGATGTATCTTGGAGCATCTTGGAAGTTGGGGGTTGAATTTCTATTTTATGAACAAAGGAGCTTCTAGCACATTTCAGAGTTCAGCCTTTATTATTTGAGGAGATCAAGATGGCTCGGGTTATGGATCCTCAATTCTACACATTAAGAAAATCCTTAAGATAGGAACCCAATCGATGCTTTGGATTCATGGGGATTGTTCTTAAATGTTTGGAAGTAGGATATATATTCCTAATAATGCAAAGTTGAAGAGGAAGATTCTAAAAGAAGCTTATGGTTTATGTTATACATGCACCTAGATGTTACAAAAATGACTATAGATTTGAGACACATTATTGGTTGATATCATGAAGAGGAAGATAGTAAAACCTATGACTTTATGTTTAGTTTATCACCAGGTGAAAATTAACATAAGGGACTGGCAAATTTAATGCAAAAATCTCAAAACTAGTGCCGCAATGAAAATAGGATCATTTTTTGTTAGGATTGTGTCCCGTGTCTGATTTACCATCCAGGCGGGCTTTGTGGCCAATGGGTCATTTGGACTGAAGTTACTTAGTGATTTGGGCTTTTACTAAATAATAAGTTGTGCTAGGGTTCCATTGTAGTATTATATACAATCTCTCATAGGTAAAATTGTAATATCCCCTAGCCAATAATACGATATTATTTTCTAAAATGTTTAATTGACTTTACTGATCATTTTATTTTAGTATTAGAGTTGTGTTGAGTATATATTTTATGTGTAAAGATATTTATATGAAATAAATAAATGTATATGTGTGCATTATACAAGTATAGTGATATGAGCATTTGTATCTATATATGTAATAGAAATATGTTTAAGCTAGTATTTGTATCTATACTAATATGTGAGTGTATATATATATGTTCATTGTATACTCTGCCAAGCCTACTACCCCTCCTTCTATTTCCTTTTAATTGAGCCATGTGACCCAGCCCATCTCTTTATCGTCTCTATTTTCTTTGTATTTTCCTTAAAACCCAAGCCCAGAAACCAATCCATGACCCAAAAGCCCAATCCACTCCATCTCCTATGTAATTCACTCATTATCCTCCTTCCTCCTCTCTCTTAACACGAAACCCTATTTTCACCCTAACAACAGCCGCCTCCTCTTCTTCATCTTCTTCTGTTCCCTCTCCTTATTGTCGTCGACACCCGTAAACCATGCACCGAAGCCCCTTGCAACCTCCGAGCACCACCGTATCCTCCGCATTGATTTCCGTCGGAGCCGTGCCATCATAGCCACCCATACCTCCCTTTCCTCCTCAGCCAACACCAACGCAAGTGATCGGGGGAAAACCGCGCACAAAAAGTGTATATTTTAAAATCAAGATTTAAAGTGTGTGTGTTTTGGCTTCCTCGATACTTCCGTTATAGCATAGAGGGTAAAACGAGTCGAATCCACAAGGACGGGAGGCGACAGAAGCTTTACCGGTTGATTCACGTGTTTGTTAAAGATTCTTTAAAGTTTTAAAGAATGAAAAGAAAAGAAAGTAAAGAATGAAAAGAGAGGTACGGTGAAATACGAAGAAGTGGGAAACATGGAAAAGAATGGTTTTTGTGATTTTTGATATTTCTAAAATAAAGTGAAAAACAAAGAAAACTCACGGCTACTAACTACTAATGACTCCACCAACACGCTAACCTCTTAGTGATAGTTGCCTCACATGTATCATTGGCCATCACTAGTCCTTGGTTCAAGAGCTTTACAAAGCATAGCCCATATGTAACTCTTCACAACCCAACTCAACAAACAAACACAAGCTACACTTAGATCATCAAACCCAATAAGAGCAAGCATGAAATAAAGTAATGTGAGCTTGTTAGTGGTTAGGAAGTTAGAGTTAGATCCATCATCATGAGCCATCAATGGCTCTTGCAAGAGCAAGGCCAAATCGAGGCTATTAGATTCATGTGGATTATCATAAAAGAAGTTAGACTAGTTGGTGGTTAGTAGTTAGTTGCCATGAGAGAAAAGATTAGCTAGACATGTAAGAGTTAGAGAAGAAGTAAATAGAGATAAAGAAAGAACCTTTCATTGAGTGTCACCCTCCATTATAAGAACATTCTCTTCTATCCTATGATCACTCTCTTTCCTTTACATGATCTATAAAAATGGAAATACAAAGAAAAAGAACAACAACTAAACTAAACTACCCTAAAATACAACATGGAGAAGAAAAACTACACTAAACTCTGCATATCCTTCTCTCTGAAACCCCAGGGGGGTATTTATAACCACCAGGGAAGAGGAGGGCCAGGGGACAAACCCTGGCCCGAAGCGCGGCCGCAGCCACGGCCATACGGTGGCCGCGCGCGGTCCCGTCTGTCCCCTGTCAGGCCCTGTGCCCGGTTTCATCTTTGCAGCCCCTGGTTTTTACAGAATCAGCTCTCTGGGTCAATGGCTATCTTTAATAGGCTTTTAATCACCAATTAAATGGTGATTTAGGGTCGTCTTCTTCATTACACACCATGGACCTAGAATCAAGCAAGCAAAGCTTTATTAGCAGAGTTTAATATGAAATTAATGTGAAGATGTGATACAAATTATGCAAAATTAGAGACTTTTCAGCAAGCCATCCCAACCACCAGGTCATCGCCATCACAACTCGTCCACACAGTCAAACCTCCCCACATCCTCCTCCATCTACCGCCCCACCTGCCATGGCTGACCCCCACGAGCCACCACCCTAACTCAACCCTACCTTGGCCAAGCCCTCTGCAATTCCCAGACCAACACACGCAGGCACATATTCATCACAATGTGATGATTTCAGATTGCTTGGTAATAATTTGGATTTGGGTCTGTACCTTGTTTTCATTGGGAAGTTTCTTTTTCAAGTATGGGTACCTGAATACATAAATGAAATTTATTTCTCCTATAGGATCTGATTCAATACTTGAATTATATATGTTGCCACTTCAATTAAGATGCAGTTGTATCTAAGTATCCTTATCATTGTTCATCTCTTTCAAGCTGCAATAGTCCCCTTTTTCCTCCTCTTCGTGGATCGCCGTTGATCACTGTTGGCGAGCACGAACGCACCCGCATTCTTCCCGGCGAGATCCTCAAACCATAGACATTGTCCTTGGCCTCCGCCTCCTCCGCCATCGATGGCATACTCCAGTCGTGAGTACACTCTCTCTCTTTCATTTTTAACATGTATATATGTTAGGTATGTGTGGGTGTGTGAGTTGATTATTATGTACAATTTGAATGTGTTGCATGGATACTTGCGTGAGTGTGTGTAAGTGCATGGGAGCGCATGAGAACGTGTATATAAAGTGAAAATGTATGCAATTGTGGGTATATGTAGTGAATATGTATATGTATGTATGTATGCTTGACTATGTACACGTGTGTGTATGCATGTATGTACGTATATAAATGTACGTGTATGTATTGTGTATGTGTACGGGTGTAGACCTGTGCGTGTGTATATTTGGGTATGCATGAATAATCATGTATATATGTTTATGTTTGTGTATTTCTGTGTTCAGTCGAGTGTTATAGCGTTTCAGATTCATTCTGCGATCCGAACTCAGTAATAGGAGACCCGGACCCGATCCGGATTTGATCGTACACATATTTTGTATTCTTTTCATTACACTCCTACATTTATCGTGTAATACTACTAATTTTCTTGTCTTAAATGTCTATTTTGTAGAAGATAATCATGAAGAGAAAGAGGATTAAATCAATAAAATACTAGTTAAAATCAGATTTAACTGGATCTATTTGGTTAGTTGAGGATGTTTCAGATTTAGTTAGAACAAATCAAGGATTTGAGCAAATATTCAGCTGAATATCAGAGCAAATCAGAAAGATAACACCAAATGGAAACCGATAAAATTCGGATTTTTATAAATCCATTTTGGTTAGCTAAAGATCAACTGAGGATAACGTCAAATATAGAGTCCAAATTCAAAATTCAAATGGATAAATGGATAGAGAGAAGATCAACAGATGAGATGAAGCAATTTTGACTTAGATTCTGACTAGATACATTTTAGTATTTGAATCATAACTTTCGCTACCGAAATTCAAATCTCATGATTCAAGATGATCCAGAAAGAAGCTTTAAAGGTCTACAACACTTAAGTTTATCACTATTTCTACTTCTATCATTTGATAAGTTAATTCAGCAATATACACGCCAACAAGCTGCAGATCAGAACTGAATATCTACATCAAATCAAGATTGGAGATAAAAGGAGGATTCAAATTCAGAAATATCCAGCTTTCCCTATCTTCATACTCCTCTAACCTCTGCATTTTCCTATAAATACCTGCAATCTCAAAGCAAAGGGGAACGATCAAGCAGAGAGTAGCATTTAGGCAATTTTGTAGTTTGTAACTTAGCTTTTTAGTTTTCTTTTATGTAATTTTTATTTTCTTTATGTAACTGAGAGGAGAGGAGATTTTCATGGAGGAATGAGAACAAGCTTGTACTGAGGGTGACACCAGTGTAAGTAATCTTTTCTTTCATTGTTATTTGAATCGAATCGAAGTTTTTTTTTCTTTTCTATGCTTGTTTTTGTTTACTTCCTTCTTCTGTGTTTGTGAATCCAAATGACTCTGATAGCCCCGAAGTTGCCTTACCCTTACAAGCGCCGTTGATGACTTATGGTGATGGATATCCATTTCTATGGTAGTGTAGCTTGCCCTTTCATTTCATAGTGTAAATCGGAAATGGGGAAGATCCTATTTGTCATACTTCGCTCGCCTTCAAACAAAGGTACATCATCGATACAGGCGATGTACGATACGGGTTAAAGGTAAGTAAGCGCCGAAGAGGTAAGTAAGGTTTTTACGTTTTAACTTTCTTTTCTTTTTAATTTTAGTTTAGATCGCCAACACTAACTCTTTTATCACTCTTTTTCAGTTTCTTTGTATATGTCCATTTCTATTCACTTTCTTCCTAACTTGATTGTAATTTATTTTCCTTTTCTTTTTAAGAACTAAAAGAAGATCTTTAACCAATCTTTGTAACCTAAAAGAGAACTTACTAAAAAGCTTCCATCGCTAGTCCCTCCTTGTGGATCATGACCCGCATAACCACTTACTATAGCGGTAGAATTGAGTACTTGTACATTTCAATCTTAAGTTCTGAAATCTGTATTTTGTGTGCATGCAAAAACTCAAATAAATTTTGACGCCGTTGCCGGGGAGGGATGGTAAGTAATCCTCTTTTTAAGTTTACATTTTTGGTTAACCTTCTTCTTTTTTCTTGGTGTATAGGTTTAATAACAAGAAAAGTTTTGTTGCAGTGGACATATAAGTGGCCTTGGACTCTGCTCAAGAAAGCAGAGCCCAGAAGCCTTCAGATTTGCTACATTCCAGTAGCAATCTGAGTGAACTACTAACCTGTATTTCTGCAGGTTGGCTGAATTGCAAAACTGAAAATTCTGTGGCTATTTATTTCCTTGTTTGTCTCATTGTATATACTTTCTATCATCAATAGTAAAATAATGTTTGTTAAATGCTAAAAACGATTTAGACTTTGCATTTAGGTACGTGTCCAGATCGTTTACATTTTATTTTCTGTTGAAGAGTGCTGGAGCCAAGATATGTGTGCAAAGCATTTAGTATAAGGTTCATTCTTGTATGAAAAATTGCTTGAGTGTTACTTTTTTCTATATACTTGTACACTGCACTAAATTGATATAAGGGCTTATCCTATAAACAAGATAAGGTGGGGAAGTCATTACCCTCCCTTAGCTCACAAATAATCTCCTCACTTACTAACCCAAGCCTAACTAAAACTGAGTAGACATTGGCCCTAGAGACATCTTGGACTCAAATAGGAGACTGACCTAAGGGAAAAGTTGATTTGAATTTGACTCTTACTAAATCGATGTCTAAGGTTGGGGATTGAGGGGCGAAACCCTGATGGTTGGTAGTTTGGCATAATTAGGCCCGTTGCTTTAAGCACGGATACCTCCCATCAATCTTACCCCTACCTGGCCGATTAACTAGTGGTCAGATTCAACAATATACCCCCTGTGGACAGTTTAACTAGTTAGGAGTCGTCTAGGTCTAAGGTTTACCCTAACTTAGGTTAGATTATTTTTCTTTTTATTTGTTTGCTTATTTGTTTGTTGACATTTTCTGTGTGATATGGCTTATAATATTTTTTCAGTTTTTATGATAATCCATATTACACCTCGACCTCTTTTTCGGATATTACCAACCTGGCATATCATAATTTAAACCAACCTTGTGTGTTGGATTGGTTTTATCCGAATCAATATAACCCATGCCCCCAATCTTATGATCATAATTTCCAAAATAATTTTGACTCTTCATAGAGTCAATGGGGATTCACCTCCCCCGAGTCCAATTTTCAACCACCTTGTCCACCTTATCCACCTTGTCCACAATATTTTCAAGATTCATACTCAGTTCCACCAGTTTAAAATAGAAAACCATCAATCTTGAAAATGAGTATACGTGAGTCCAAGTAACAATCACAAAATCTAATAGACTCATGATTTCACTACAATTTTCAAAACAAAACTTCATCTTTTCAAGTCCAATCGCAACAAAACGATTAACCAATCAACTATGAAAAGCTGCTTGAAGTCATGACTCAGGCTCAAATCGCTCGTAATCATGACATAGATATAATGGTCCAAACTCTCCATTCTCACCGTTTGACCATTTCTGATGTCGCTAACCATTCTGTTAGAGCTGAAGAATCATGTTGTTTTGAAAAAAAGATTCTATTTCAGCACACCCATTTGAACTTGCCCAAACTCCAAATTTTAAAAATCACATTGATATTTTGGCAAGTTATCCCTTTCCTGAAATTGAACTTGAGAATGAATATGATCCTGAACCTAAACTTGGTGATCAATTCTACTTCTTGATTCAATAATGACTCTGGTGTCTTCACCTGATTTCAATCTTTTCTCGAGTCAACATTGGATCCTGTGCCAATTCATCATGAAATTAAATCGCCAATCTTTTATGATCATCATATTGAACTTGACCAATTTCATACTTTTGAAAGTCCGCTTAACAAATTAGTAAGTTCTCATTTTTATGAAATTGAACTCAATGAGAAATGTGACCTAGATTCTCAAATTTGTGATCCAGTTCAAATTCCTGAATCAATATTGACTCCTATTTTTGTTACCCAACTTGAGTAATATTTTAGAGTCAGTTTTGACTCTCATACCTATCATTCTTGAACTTGAATCACCAATATTAAGTCACTTTCCGTTGTTGAGAAATGAATGTGGACTTGAGTTTCAACTTCTTGACTTAGACTCACTTCCTGAACCAATCTCGAATCCTAAACCTTTACTTGACTTAAGTCACTTTCCTGAGTCGATATTAGTTCCCGTACTTCCTAAGTCTAAGTCAATCATTCTATCTTTTCGCACTCCATTTTGGGACAAGGGTGTTGATAAAATTGACTCCGAAATTATTTGTGAAATTTGGAAATTAGATGGGGTAAAATTATTAATAAAAATCATTAATATATATATATATATATTTATCTTTTTAATGGGTTGTATTAGAGAGGTTTCTGGTGGGTTCCTCCAAACTCCACGCAAATTCGATTGGGCCGCATTTCGTGGACCAATCAGACCACCACCCGAACCACCACCTTAAGGTAATATTTTTTTTCCCTTTTTTTTATGTATCTATGCATTAATTCATACGTTGAGGACAATACATGAGATAGATGTGGGGGAGGGTTCTAATATAACTTAGGTTTTCCTTTTTTTTAAAAAAATATTATTAACATTTTCTTTACTTTTAAAATTTTTCTTTTGAAAATAGAGACAATATTTTGACATATTTTTTGTAAGAAATTAAGTCAATTTTAAGGAATAGGAGAATCATAATTAGGATTTCTTATACTTGGTCAAAATAAGATTATTTGTTTGATTTTTTAGAGTTAGGAAGATAATTTGTCAAAGTAATTTAGTCTTGATCTTTGCCTTGATGAGATATGCGCACTTTATATACTTACACACTTAGGGTTCAAAAACAAAGATTCTTATGCCTTATAAATATATATATATATATATATATATATATATATATATATTATATATAATATAATATATATATATATATATATATATATATATATATATATATATATCCTCTGATTATGCTGGGTAAGCATAAGTATTCACGCCTAAAAGCAGTTCGTATAATAAAATCCTTAGTTTGGTAGCCTTGTTTGCTTGATTCATTAAATCCTTGGGGTATTTTCTCACCCCGTGCCCTAAGACTGTTTGGTTTGGGAGTCATTGATCGAGGTAAAACCGCACACAAAAGTGTATGTTTTGAAGTTAAGATTTAAAGTGTGTGTGCTTTGGCTTCCTCGATACTTCCGTTATGGCATAGAGGCTAAAACGAGTCGAATCCACAAGGACGGGAGGCGATAGAAGCTTTACCGGTTGATTCACGTGTATGTTAAAAGTTCTTCAAAGTTTTAAAAAATCAAAAGAAAAGAAAGCAAAGAATGAAAGGAGAGGTACAGTGAAATACGAAGAAGTGGAAAACATTAAAAAGAATGTATTTGTGGTTTTTGTTGTATTTTTAAAACAAAGTGAAAAAGAAAAAAAACTCATGGCACTAACTACTAATGACTCCACCAACATGCTAACCTCTTAGTGATAGTTGCCTCACATGTTTCATTGGCCATCACTAGTCCATGGTTCAAGAGCGATTCAAAGCATGACCCATATGTAACTCATCACAACCCAACTCATCAAACAAGTGCAAGCTACACTTAAACCATCAATACTATAGAAAAATAAGCATGGAGTAAAGTAATGTTAGCTTGTTAGTGGTTAGGAAGTTAAAGTTTAGATCCATCATCATGAGCCATCAATGGCTCTTGCAAGAGCAAGGCCAAACCGAGGCTATTAGATTCATGTGGATTATCAAATAAGAAGTTAGCAAGTTAGTGGTTAGTAGTTAGTTGCCATGAGAGAAAAGTTAACTACACATGTAAAAGAGATTTAGAGAGAAGAAAACATAGAGAGGTAAGAGAGCACCTTTCGTAGATTGTCACATTCTATTACAAGCACTCTTGCATTCCAAGCATGTACCACTCTCTCCCCCTATTACAAGATCTACAAATGAAAAATACAATGGAGGAAGAAGAACTAACCTAAACTAAACTAACCTAAATTACAACATAGAATAAAACTACTCCTAACTCTGTATATCTCCAAACTGAAGAACCCAGGGGGTTTTTATAGGCACCAGGGAAGAGGGGGGCCAGCTGGAAACAGCTGGCCAGAAGCACGGGCGCAGCCGCGCCCACATGGCCGAGAAAAAGCGGCCGAGGCCGCGTTTCCGCGGCCATACTGGGGCCGCGCGTGGTCTCGTCTGTCCCCTATCAGGTTCTGTGCCCGGTTTTAGTTTTGCAGCCCCTGGTTTTGACGAATCAGCTCCTCTAGGTCAATGGCTATTCATGTAAGCCTTTAATCACCCATTAAATGGTGATTTAGAGTCTTCTTCTTCATTGCACACCATGGATCTAGAATCAAGTAAGCAAAGCTTTATTAACAGAATTTAATACGAAATAAATGTGAAGATGTGGTATAAATTATGCAGTTTTAGTGACTAATCACACCCCACACTTATCTTTTGCTCGTCCTGAGCAAAACAAAAAAGAACTAAGAAAATTATCACACTATTTTCGCAGGTGACGCGATTGCACTGAGCATGTGCAACAAGCCGTTAAACCTCTAGGTTTTCCCTAGAGGAGGAGTTTTGTCTCCTGAGGGTTTTCAGCGGATTACACCCACAAAATCCATAAAGAAAGAAATCGAATGTTAGTATTTTGAAAATAGAGAAAAGTGTTAAAGTATTTTTGGTGAAAATATAAGTGATCCAAGGTCAGAGGTTAACAAGAAATTGTTCTTTCTTAAACTAAGTCAAAATACAAAAAAAATCTTGTTATAAATTAAATGTAAGAATTTAAAATTGAATTGACTCTTTGATCTTTCATGAAACTCTTAGAAAAAATATGCACTTAGTGAATTCTGAAGATTTTTGGGATATCGACTCTAACTTTCATGCCATTTATTTATATTATATATATATATATATATATATATATATATATATATATTATTTTTTTCCTCTTCCCTTAGTTTTCTTAGGCTTTCTTATTCACTCGGGTAGTGAGCCTTTAGCCGGTGACTCCCAAACCAGATAGTCTTAGGGCACCAGATGAGAAAACATCCCTCGGACTTAAGGACTCGAGTAAACAAGGCCACAAAACTAAAGGGGATTATTTATTTTTTGTCCACCATTTTAGGTGTGAATAATCATGCTTCCTGAGGCATAATTACCCAACTTCAATAAGTGGTTTTTATTTTCATCATTTTTTTAACATATTTTTATGGCATTTTCAGTCTTCGTTTCAATCCTAAAAATTGTGTAAGTGTGAAGTGCATAAATCTAAGACAAAAAATTCAAGATCAAATTATCTTTTTAATCTTACTTTCTTATCGTAAAATTTAAACAAGATTTATTTTGACTTGGTTTAAAAATTTCATAATTTTAGGTCTTCCTAATTCTAAGATAATCTTAATTTTCTTAAAATGGATCAAAACTATTTCTCTTAATTCAAAAAGTTTTGTAAAAAGAAAAAAAATTTAATTTAAAATGAAGTGTAAAAGAAAGAAAATTTAAAACTACCTATGTTAGTAAACCCTCCCCCACACTTATCTCATGCATGGTCCTCAATGCATCGTGAATGTGTAAATACATGAAACAAATGGAGAGGGAAGGAAGATTACCTCAAGGGGGTGGCTCTGGTGGTGGTCGGATTGGGCCAAGCGTTGCGACCCAATCAAGATATCGTGGATCATCTAGAAATCCACCAAGGACCTCTCTAATATGACCCCAGAAAAGAATGATGGATTGAATGGTCTTATTGACAAATTTATCCCCATATAATTTCCAATTTTCAAAAATAATTACTGACTCACTTTTGTCAACATTCTTGTCCAACAATGAAGTGTGATTTTTGAAAATGATGGATTTGGACTTAAACAGAATAGGAAGAAAAACCGGTACTGACTCGGGAAATTGACTCAGATCAAGTCGAGAGACAACAATGAGAGTCAAAATTGGTTCAAAAATAGGGTCCAAACCAAAGAATTGATGTTCACACACTTTTCCCATAGTGTGATCATAAGATATTGGTAATTCAATTTCACAGTATACGGGTACAGGATTCAATGTTGACTCCGGAGTAGGAAAAAAAATCTGGTAAAGATACTGGAGTCATTATTGAATCAAAAAGTGAAATGGAGTTCCCAACAGGAAGTTCAGGATCACATTCAGGTTCGATTTCAATTTCAGGGAAGGGATAACTTGCCAGAAGGTCCAGGTGACTTTCATAACTTGGAGTTTGGTCAAGTTCGAATGTGTGTTCTGAAATTGAATCTGGATTCCCAAATTGACATGATTCAAGGGTCTAATCAGTAGAGTTAGGGATATAAGAATTGGTCAATGGTTGACAAGAAAGATTTTCCTTGCTCTTATTGATCAAATCGCTTATTATTGAGTCTAACCTACTGACAGACAAGGTAACAGAATGTTGAGTCTGAATCATGTCTTCCATACTTTTTGTAATTGATTTTTCTTGAAAAGATGAGTATGGAAGTTGATTTTGAAAATTGTGGTGAAATTGTGAGTCCATCAGATTTTGCGGTTGCTACTCGGACTCACGCAAGGGTTCAATACTCAAGTCCAGTATTGAAGTTTGTTCATTTTGAATTGGTGAGACTGGAAAAGATGAGTATGACTCTTGAAAATTTGGTTGAGAGGATGAGTCCAACATGTTTTGCATTCTTTCACAAAAGACTTTCAAACGCTTTTCTAGTTCAGATTCTTCTTCAATTAGATGCTCTAGAAAAGGAGTATGTGGAGTTTGATATGGAAATGATTGTGAATTGAGCAAATTTTACATTTGTTGTAGGGACTCTTCTATACTCCTTTCCAAATTAGATTTTTCTTCAGGTGGTGGAACAGGAAAAGGAGTATATGAACCAAAATCGGGGAATGAAGATTGTGGACAAGGTGGTTGATAATTGGACTCGGGGGAGTTGAATCCCCATGAACTCTGTGAAGAGTTGAAATTATTTTAAAGATTATAGTCATATGATTGAGGATAAGGGTCATATTGAGTCGGATAATCCCAACTCGGCATATATGGTTGGTTCATGTTGTACATAGCTGGGTTGGAGTTATCCGAGTCAAATGAGGTCGGGGTGAAATATGAATTTATATCATGATTGAAAGAATTATTATTGTTAAAATCCATTTCACAATTTACAAAAAAAAAAAAAAAAAAACAAACAAACAACAAACAAACAAACAAAGAAAAGAAAAGAAAAAGAAAAGAAAACAAGTCTATGCTAGGGTTGACTTAGACCTAGACGACTCCTAACTGGTTAGATTGTCCACGGGGGATCTATTGTTTGAAGCTGACCACAAGTTAATCGGCCAGGTAGGGGCAAGATCAGTGGGAGGTATCCGTGCCGGAGCAACGGGCCTAATTATGCCAAACCACCGTTCTTTAAGGTTTCGCCTCTTAATCCCCAACCTTAGGTACCGATTTAGTAAGAGTCAAATTATAACAACTTCCCCCTTAGGTCAATCTCCTAAATGAGTCTGAGATGTCCCTAGGAGCCAACGTCTAGCAATTTTTATTAAGGCTTGAGTTGTGTGAGTGGGGAGGTGATTTTTGGGCTAGGGGAGAAATAATTTTCCCACCTTATGTTGTCTTGGATTTTACCCTTAAATATAATTTGTGCAAGTGTGCAATATAGATAAGAATGAACACAAAAAAGTGAGTAAATCACTGAAGTGTTTGTCCGAACTATATGCAATGCATATATACACCTCCGTCAAGATCACAACAACATAAGAACAAAATACAGTATATTGGAATGAAAATTGACACGTGCCTAGATGCAAATGTCTACACCATTTTAAAACATCCAATTTCTCTAGTTTAGTTCTTAAAATTATTTACAGTGTACAAGTAATATAAACAAAAATTAGCAACAGAGTATATGAATGTACAAGAAGTTACCCGACCACACTTGAGCAAGTGTGGACTTCTGCAATGCTAAAATTTAACCTGCACACCAAAAAACAAAGAAGAAAAGTTAACAAACTTGTGAAATCAAACCGTTTCCATCCCCGGCAACGGCGCCAAAATTTGATCGAGGTAAAACCGCACACAAAAAGTGTATGTTTTGAAGTTAAGATTTAAAGTGTGTGTGCTTTGGCTTCCTCGATACTTCCGTTATGGCATAGAGGCTAAAACGAGTCGAATCCACAAGGACGGGAGGCGATAAAAGCTTTACCGGTTGATTCACGTGTATGTTAAAAGTTTTTCAAAGTTTTAAAGAATTAAAAGAAAAGAAAGCAAAGAATAAAAAGAGAGGTACGGTGAAATACGAAGAAGTGGGAAACATTAAAAAGAATGTATTTGTGATTTTTGTTGTATTTTTAAAACAAAGTGAAAAAGAAAGAAAACTCATGGCACTAACTACTAATGACTCCACCAACATGCTAACCTCTTAGTGATAGTTGCCTCACATGTATCATTGGCCATCACTAATCCTTGGTTCAAGAGCGATTCAAAGCATGACCCATATGTAACTCATCACAACCCAACTCATCAAACAAGTGCAAGGTACACTTAAACCATCAATACTATAGAAAAGTAAGCATGGAGTAAAGTAATGTTAGCTTGTTAGTGGTTAGGAAGTTAAAGTGTTAGATCCATCATCATGAGCCATCAATGGCTCTTGCAAGAGCTAGGCCAAACCGAGGCTATTAGATTCAAGTGGATTATCAAATAAGAAGTTAGCAAGTTAGTGGTTAGTAGTTAGTTACCATGAGAGAAAAGTTAACTACATATGTAAAAGAGATTTAGAGAGAAGAAAATATAGAGTAAGAGAGCACCTTTCATAGATTGTCACCTTCTATTACAAGCACTCTTGCATTCTAAGCATGTATCACTCTCTCTCCCTATTACAAGATATACAAAATGGAAAATACAATGGAGGAAGAAGAACTAACCTAAACTAAACTAACCTAAATTACAATATGGAATGAAAACTACTCCTAACTCTGTATATCTCCAAACTGAAGAACCCAGGGGGGTTTTTATAAGCACCAGGGAAGAGGGGGGCCAGCTGGAAATAGCTGGCCAGAAGCACGGGCGCAGTCGCGCCCACATGGCGGCGGAAACGTTGCCCAGGCCGCGTTTCCGCGGCCATACTGGGGCCGCGCGCGGTCCCTACTGTCCCCTGTCAGGTTCTGTGCCCGGTTTTAGTTTTGCAGCCCCTGGTTTTGACGGAATCAGCTCCTCTAGGTCAATGGCTATTCATGTAGGCCTTTAATCACCCATTAAATAGTGATTTAGGGTCTTCTTCTTCAGTGCACATCATGGACCTAGAATCAAGCAAGCAAAGCTTTATTAACAGAATTTAATACGAAATAAATGTGAAGATGTGGTATAAATTATACAGTTTTAGTGACTAATCAGTCATCGATTAAAGGCTCGTTAGATAGGCAGATTAGAAAGCCTAATAGAACTAAGGAATAATACCACCAAAAAAATAAAAATAAATAAATAATAAGATATAAGAGTTAGAGTTAAAGAACCCTTAGTCAAAATTTTTACGGTCACGAAGGTGCATATGACTTAAGGTAAAGTAATAGACTAATAAGAAGTACAATTTGACTCCTTACTTTGATTGATAACAATTTTTGAATAGAGACTAAGTTTAGGAATGAAAAATTCAGTTTTCCTATAATTTGTAGATTACTTAAATCTTACAATAATATTTCAAATATTTTTATTTCAAAATGTGTTTTCAAAATATTAACATTTTTCTCTTTCTTTATGCATTTTGTGGGTGCAATCCACTAAAAACCCTCACGAGATAAAACTCGTCCTCTAGGGATAACCTAGAAGTTTAATGGCTTGTTGCACAAGCTCAGTACAATCGCGTGACCTGCGAAAGTGGTATAATAATCTTTGCTTTAGTTTTGTTGTTTTGCTCGAGGACGAGCAAAAGATAGGTATGGGGGTATGATCGGTTGCTGATATTACATAATTATTATCATATTCTCATACATATTATATAATAAACTCTACTTTTAATCCTAATTTTTGTTTAATTTATTTGCAGGCCCATGGCTAAAGAAAGGAAAGAGAAACGAGCCCAAAGCCCATCAAAATCTGATTTAATTCAGAATTAATTCGAAATCAGAAAATCAGGGTAGATCAGGGCAAATCAGAGAAGTTGAAAATCGATTAAAATAAATCTTCCAAAATCAATCGGTTAAAGCTAAAGATCAAAGGACGTTTCGTCAAATCTAGGAGCTGAAATGGGAATTTCAATACCAGATAAAGTCAAATCTCAAAACCAGGAGGTGTATCCCCCCGGATGTGACCACCTGGCCACACCCAAGCCGTGGAAACGCGGCCAAAGCCGCATTTTTACGGCCGTTTGGATTTTGTTGGGGGAGCGTTTGCTCCCCTATCTTCATACGCCTCATCCGTTGGGTTTTGCCGATAAATATTGTGTTTTTCTGTGCGTACAAGGGATGACCAAGCAGAGATAGGTTTTTGGCTATTTTTTCATTCTTTGTATTGTAGGTTTTTATTTTTATTTTATGTAATTTTTATTTCTTTATATACAGAGGATAGACTGAGATTCTTGTAAGTAAGAGAGAGACTTATGTTGAGAGCGACATAGATGTAACCTCCTTTCTTCCATCGTTTCTGCAAGCAAAAAAAGGTAACTTTTTTTATGTTCGTCTTTACTTTCATTTTCTTCTTCTTCTTCTTCTTTCTACTTTTTCTATTTTGGTTTTGATGAGTATCCAAGTGAATCTAGAAGCATCAATATAGTCATGTTTGTGTGAGTACCACCGATATTTCATGATGATGTTCTGCTCCTCAAGATTCCGTATCATTTCATTCTTATTCGTCTTGATGATGTAATGCGAATGGGGACTGAGCTCGATTTTATAAATTATGCATTGATCACCTCCAAAGTAAGGTAAAACATGCAAGGTTTCTAGGTAAGTCATCAATCAGAGGAGGTTAGTTTTTCTTTTAGGTTTTCTTTTCTTTTAATTTTAGTGTAAATTACGAAAACCACAATCTTTCAAATTTCTTTCACTCTTTTTCAATTTCTTTATACATATCCACGTCCATTTTCTCCACCTTCTCTATTTACCACTTTCTTCCTATCTAAACTTCAACTCTTTTTTTCATTTTCTTTTAAAGAACTAAAAGAAGAATTTTAACCATTGATTGTAGCTTAAAAAGAACTTGCTAAAAAAGTTTACATCGCTAGTCCCTCCTTATGGATCACGACCCGCATAGCCACTTGCTATCGCAGTAGTATTGAGCACCAAGCACTACTTATTTTTAAGTTCTAAAATTCTGTATTTTTGTGTTCAGGTAAAAACATCAATCAAATTTTGATCTTAAAATTTGATTGATGTTTAACCTGCACACAGAAATACAAAATTTTAGAACTTAAGAATAAAATGTGTAAGTACTCAATACTACCACTATAGGAAGTGGCTATGCGGGTCGTGATCCACAAGGAGGGACTAGCGATGGAAGCTTTTTAGTAAGTTCTCTTTATGCTACATAAAATGGTTAAGGATCTTCTATTAGTTCTTTAAAAGAAAAAGAAAAATAAGTTAAAAGTTAAGTTAGAAAGAAAGTGATAGATTGAGAAGGTGGAGAAAAAAAAATGGATATATATACAAAGAAATTGAAAGAGTGGGATTGAGAGGCGAAACCCTGAAGGATGGTGGTTTGGCATATTTAGGCCCGTTACTTTAAGCACGGATACCTCCCACCAATCATGCCCCTACCTGGCCGATTAACTTGTGGTCAGATTCGGCAATATACCCCCGTGGACAGTCTAACCAGTTAGGAGTCGTCTAGGTCTAAGGTTTACCCTATGTCTAGGTCTAAGGTTTACCCTAACTTAGGCTAGATTTTTTTCTTTTCTTTTTATTTGTTGGCTTATTGGTTTGTTTTCCTTTGTTCGTGTTTGACATTTCTTGTGTGATATGACTTATAACAATAATTTTTCCAATTTTAATGGTAATCCATGTTACACCCCGACCTCTTTTTCAGATATTACCAACCCAGCATATCATAACTTTAACCAACCTAGTGTGTTGGATTGGTCATATTCGAATCATTATATGCACCAGTCTCAATACTATGAACATGACTGGAATAATCATCACTACTCTTCACAGAGTCAATGGGGATATAACTCCCCCGAGTCATATTGTCAACTACCCTACCAACATCCAGCTTCATATACTCCTTCTCCTGAACAACTATTAGAAGAATCAATTGACTGGGAAAAGAGGATGGAAGCCTTAGATGAGCTTGAACGACGAATTCAAATTTTAGAAGACTCAAAATCCCGTCAAAATTTTCAAGTCATAGATCCTTACTCTATTTTTCAAGGAGAACATGCCAACTTAGAAAACAGTATGGAAACCATGATTCAATGCCAAATGATCCACTCGATATGATAGAAGTAAGAATTAGTAGATTGGAGAACATGCGTAGGAATAAGGAAACTCTCCCTATTCAATCTTTGACTATTCTCAACACTTCTAGCCATATTGATGAAAACTAAGAATCATGGTATCTTAAAGATTTTGCCCAAGATTTAGTTTCACCATAAAGCGTTAAACTTGACCAATATCAACCCATTGACGAATTGGCAAGTTTTTATTTTAATGAGATTGAACTTGATCATGAATGTGAACCGATCCTCAACATTGTGATTCAGTTTCCATCTTCGAATCTCTATTGACTCCGGTATTCTTACCAATTTGGATCAATTTTTCGAGCCAACATTTATTCCCGTACCTATAGATTTAGAAATTGGATCACCAATTTTGGATAGTCACATTCCATTGATGGGAAAGAATGTGAATATCAATTCTTGAATTTGGACTCAACGCTCGAACCCAAAGTTGATTTTTCTGAGTTAGTATTGGTTCCTGAACCTGACATTCTTGAGTCCAAGTTAACCATTCCACCAAGTCACATTCTTTTGTTGGACATAGGTATAGACCATTGATGACTCCGTGATGATTTTTCAGAACTGGTCATGTAAAGGGAGTAAGTTTCATGATCCTATTCAATCGGGGAATCTAAATATATAAATAAAAAGGAGGTCAATAAAGGTGAATTCTGTGAACCACCAAATTATTTTGATTGGGTAACGCTTAACCCAATCAAGCCACCACCGGAACCACCACCTTAAGGTAATATTTTCCTTCCCCTTCTTCTTTTTCATGCATCTATGTATTAATTTATACATTGAGGACAATGCATGAGATAGGTGTGGGGGAGGGTTCTAACATAACTTAGATTTTCTTTTTAATATTTAAAAAAAATTATTAACATTTTCTTTACTTTTAAAACATTTTGAAAATAGAAACAATATTTTGACATATTTTTTTGTAAAAAATTAAGTCAATTTTAAGGAATAGGAGAATCATAATTGGGATTTCTTATACTTAGTCAAAATAAGATTATTTGTTTGATTTCTAAGGTTAGGAAGAAAATTTGTGAAAGTAATTTAGTTTTGATATTTACCTTAAAGAAATATGCACACCTTATACACTTACACACTTATGGTTCAAAAATAAAGATTCTTATGCCTTATAAAAAAAGAAAAAAATATATATATGTATATCAATGAAAAATAAACAAATCTAATTATTGATTATTTAGGTGTTTTGGCCTAAGAAAGCCTTAGTATTTATGCAAACGATAATTAGATAAGTTTGAAATATATATATATATATATATATATATATAATATATATATATATATATATATATATATATATATATATTATATATATATATCCTTTGATTAAACTAAGTATTTGTGCCTCATGAAGCATAAGTATTCACGCCTAAAAGGGGTACATTTTATAAATAAAAACTCTTGGTTTCGTGGCCTTGTCTGCTCGAGTGTTTAAGTGCTTAGGGGTGTTTTTTCACCTGGTGCCCTAAGACTGTCCGGTTTAGGTGGCACCGACTAAAGGCTCGTTACATGGGCAGATTAGAAAGCCTAATGGAATTGAGGAATAAATACCACCAAAAATAAATATAAATAAGGCATTGGAATTAGAGTTAAAGAACCATTTGTCAAAGTTTCACGATCACGAAAGTGCATATGACTTAGGGTAAAGTAATAGACTAGATAAAAAATATAGTTAGATTCCTTGTCTTGATTGATAACAAGTTTTTGAGTAAAGACTAAGTTTAGAAATGAAAAGTTCAGTTCTCCTATAACTTATAGATTACTTAATTCTTACAATAATACTTCAAATATTTTTCTCTTTCAAATGTGTTTTCAAAATACTAATACTTTGTTTTCTTTTCTTTATAGATTTTGTGGGTGTAATCTACTGAAAACCCTCACGCAACAATCTCGTCCTCTAGGGAAACCTAGAGGTTTAACAGCTTGTTGCACATGCTCAATGCAATCGCGTAACCTACGAAAGTGGTCTAATAATCTTTGATTTAGTTTTATTGTTTTGCTCGAGGACGAGCAAAAGATAGGTGTGGGGATGTGATCGTACACATATTTTGTATTCTTTTCATTACACTCTTACATTTATCGTGTAATAAATCTGCGAATTTTCTTGTCTTAAATGTCTATTTTACAGAAGATAATTATGAAGAGAAAGAGGATTAAATCAAATAAATACCAGTTAAAATCAAATTTAACTGGATCTATTTGGTTAGTTAAGGATAATTTCAGATTTTGTTAGAACAAATCAAGGATTGGAGCAAATATTCAGCTGAAGATCAGAGCAAATCAGAAAGATAACACCAAATCAAAACCGGTAAAATTTGGATTTCTATAAATCCATTTGGTTAGATAAAGATCAACTGAGGATAACGTCAAATACAGAGTCCAAATTCAAAATCTAAATGGATGAATAGAGAGAAGATCAACGGATGAGATAAAACAATTTTGACTCAGATTCTGACTGGATATATTTTAGTATTTGAATCATAACTTTCGCTATTGAAATTCAAATCTAATGATTCAAGACGATCCAGAAAGAAGACTTAAAGGTCTACAACTCTTAAGTTGATCACTATTTCTAGTTCTTCATTTGATAAGTTAAATTCAACAATCAACACGCCAACAAGCTGCAGATCAGAACTGAATATCCACATCAAATCAAGTTTAAAGATAAGGGGAGGATTCAAATTCAGAAATATCCAGCTTCCCCTATCTTCATACTTCTCTAACCTTTGCATTTCTCCTATAAATACCTGCAATCTCAAAGGCGAAGGGGAACGATCAAGCAGAGAGTAGAATTTAGGCTATTCTGTAGTTTGTAACTTAAGTTTTAGTTTTCTTTTTTTATAATTTTTATTTTCTTTATGTAACTGAGAGGAGAGGAGATTTTCATGGAGGAATGAGAATAAGTTGTACTGAGGGTGACACCAGTGTAAGTAATCTTTTCTTTCATTGTTATTTGAATCGAATCAAAATTTTCTTTTCTTTTCTATGCTTGTTTTTGTTTGCTTCCTTCTTTTGTGCTTGTGAATCCAAATGACTCCGATAGCCTCGAAGTTGCCTTACCCTTGCAAGCGCCGTTGATGGCTTATGGTGATGGATATCCATTTCTATGGTAATGTAGCTTGCCCCTTCATTTCATAGTGTAAATCGGGAATGAGGAAGATCCTATTTGTCATACTTCGCTCGCCTTCAAACAAAGGTACATCGTCGATACGGGTCAAAGGTAAGCAAGCGCTGAAGAGGTAAGTAAGTTTTTTAGGTTTTAACTTTCTTTTCTTTTTAATTTTAGTTTAGATCACCAACACCAACTCTTTTATCACTCTTTTTCAATTTCTTTGTATATGTCCATTTCTTTTTTCTCCACCTTCTAAATCTACCGCTTTCTTCCTAACTTGATTGTAATTTATTTTTCTTTTTTTTTTAAGAACTAAAAGAAGATCTTTAACCATTCTATGTAACCTAAAAGAGAACTTACTAAAAAGCTTCCATCGCTAGTCCCTCCTTGTGGATCACGACCCGCGTAGCCACTTGCTATAACGGTAGAATTGAGTACTTGCACATTTCAATCTTAAGTTCTGAAATCTGTATTTTGTGTGCAGGTAAAAACTCAATCAGGATTCGTGTTCGCTGTGAACCCGATACACTGGATATTCGAAGGCTGCTCTAGGAGATGATCCGGAGATTCCTACCGGTTCGTGCAGTAGACACCAGGCGGCGAATCAGATCCAAAACCGCGTCATTTCATATGAGTGTTTGTTTATTATTCTATTTTAATTTTAGTATTTTATCCTATTGTTTCATGGGAATGAATACATGATTTCTTCATTATTCTGTTCATTCCGGTCACTATTATTACATCGTGATGTCCTAATATTATTTTACTGATATATCTTTACTCTATTACCAACATTATTGTCGATTCGTTCCATTATTCTAGGCACATGATTATTACTCTTGATCTTCCTTATTAATAATAACCAGATGAGAATTTAATTGTAAAATTGAGGAATAATTAATGAGATTGCTTCATTGATAGACTGGGTCAGTGGACTTTAATAGAGTGAAGTTGGATTTGGTGATGGAGAATGAATTGATATATTGTTGACGTATATATATATATATATATATATATATATATATATATATATATATATATATATATATATATATATATATATATATATAATATCATATCTTAGTATTGAGATGTGGGTGACTCACTTTATCGATTGGTAATATTATTGATTTATTGGATCTATTCATGCTTGGGTTGGTCCGTGACTTTGATTGGAATAGTGTTTTACAGGAGATAGGAGCAGACCAGATTAGTTGATTTGTGAATTATATAGATATACAGTAGAGTAGAAATCACAGATTATTATATTATGGAAAAGTGAATATTTTGGTGACGATTAATTAGATATACTCTGGATACTAGACATATATGGACTTGGTGGTTGTTACTGAGATATCCTTGTTATAATCATTTATGTGTAGATTGTTTACTATTCTGAATTCCGAACTGATTATGGTATGCCTTAGATTGTGACTTGACTGGACCTAGTGATTAGCCTAGTTCATGTATGTGGATGACTAGTACATTTCATCCAAAGTACTTATCAGACAATTATTTGGTGATTATTTTGATGGGAATTCAATTAGATACTGTGGATGCTTCAATAGTATGTATCTTTATTAAAAGAATCAATATTGGATTTGGATTATCATGGTCTTGATTGGAGTATAGTTGACTTTTGGTTGATAAATGTGTTTGACTGGATTGATCAGAATTGGTGGTTTAAACTTGTTTACAGTTAGATTGTTATCTCAGTATATGGATATTGTGGTTGATCTTTATAAAAGTAAGAATATGTGATGATTTTGATAAGAATATGTGATGATTTTGATTGATGATCATATTGTTATTCAATAGTGAGTATATGACTAGATGTAGCTGACTATTTAGGCGACTCTGATATCTTGATGACTAGATAATGGATATACTGATAATATAAAGACTAGAGTATCGACAGGAATGAGATAATTGGTTATTAATTTATTGAAGTGATGGTTTACCATATCAGATACTTGACATGGATTGATACATATTGTTCACGATGATTGTATTGAAATTGTTAGTTGATGGATCAGTTACTATTGTATCTTAGTGCAGATAGATGAGATGTTGACCAGTTCTAAATGAGACTATTTATTGAGCAGTATCTAGACTTGTTATTGTATTAATTCATGTTACTGAAGTTACTGAAAAAATATTATCAGACTGTAACACATGCATTGTTCCATTGTCTTACCGTTTACACGGTGATAATGTCTCTATTGTTGTTGTTACTACTATTGATATTGTTACTGTCCCATATCGTCCCAGTAATCAAAATAACATGATACTGATTGATTTAAATAATAATATAAATGGACAACTTACACCGAAATTGGAAAAATTGATGGAGGAGACATCATCTGTATTTTGGGTGGACTTAAGATACAAGTTACGTAACCGAGATACAGTTCCACCGTAGGACTCTGGGGGATGACTGACATCTCGTATTGTTCATATTATTATTGTTATTGTTATTGACTACCTAGCAGTAGGGCCTGGTTCAGCGCCAGTGATTGGGTCGTGATTTCGGGTATGTATAGACCCACCTAAAGCATGACAATGTTTCTTCTATTAGTTTCACTAACATAGGACTTCGATTGACATGTGTGATAGGCGTAGTATGGGATGCGTCTTTTATAGGTGACAATTGGTGTTCGCTGACATAATTGATAACAAAACTGAAATCTTATGTTGATATTACAGACTGAACATAGATATATACATGTTATAATAGACACCTGATTGTAGACTGGACTCTAGCATGACTTATTCTTTTCACATAATATATATATAGACTATGATACACACCTAACCTAATTTGACATTTGCATTCTATATTGACTGACTTTATTGCTCTCTGTTCATATTTTATACATTATATCTGTCTTATTCCAGTACTGCTTATCATTTTGTACACACTGTTTATATACATTAGCACCTTCCCTTTTTTCTTACACACTCATTAGGTCGCTTCCTGACGACCCTAGATTTGCACGTTCAGATACTGGATGTTTCATGTTATTGATCAGGTGTTCAATTGAGATTGACATGTTGCGAGGAGCTGGAGTTTTTCTCTATCCACTCTGGTATTATGTCTTTCTTTTCATTCCTATTGTTTTTGTAGTTTCCCTGATCCTCTATACATTGGTATCAATTATTATTCCATTTCTTATTCATATGTTATAATGTGTGGATACTTATATGTGATATTGCAGTGATCATGATTTATTTAGTAGATTCTAATAGCTTGTTTGGGTTACTTTAGGCTTAGCGTGTATAGTGAGGTATTCTCCTCGCGTATATACATCGCCGACTCTTATCGCGACTCTAATTCCACGTATGTTGGGAAACGGGGCGTGACAAAAATGATAGATAGCTTTTGGAAAGGATGTGAATCAACAAAATGAGATGAAGACAGTGAAGCGAGAGAGAAACTTGGTTTACTTGTACTCTAGTAATTGTTTCTTCACATAGTGGATTTTGCATCGATGATGCCCTGTGGATACAGGCTAGGATTTGCCGACCCATGTTAAATCTGTTGGCTAAAGGGTCCATCACTCTAGTTTTGATGATGATTAACTCGTATATTTATAGTACCAATGATCTTATGGTATTTAAATTTCAGATATTGATCAAGATCTTAGTCGGTGTTTAGCTTCACTAAAAAACTTAAAGTCAAGTTTGAAGGTATCACATGTGATTCAAGAGCTCAAGCGTAAAGATCACATCAATATTCAAGATGGAGTCTACCTTTATAAGTTCTAGTTTGGATCATGTTATTGGCCCAAGGCCTTCCACTCTAGTTTTGATGATGATTAACTCATGTAGTTATGTTTACTAATAATCTTATGATGTTTAGTTTCATATACTTAACCAAGATATTAGTAGGTGATTAGCTTCAATAAAAGAGTTTTGGAGCTTCTCACGTGGTGATTCAAGAGCCCGAGCGACAAAATTCATATCTAGCACTCATTGGAGTCAAGCTCGGTGGATCACGGTTTGGATTAAGTCGGCTTGAAGACGGAGTTCGTCAAGAAGACTTCGGTACATAGTTTAGATAATGTTTTTAGATCCATTTGTAAAGACTAGATAGTATGATATGCTCCAGTTCACAACACATATACTTGTTTAAGTTTTCATGTTTATTGGTTTTCAGTTTTGGTTTAACCGATCTTGGTTTTCATGAATAGATAGAATCAAAATAAGTTTACATTGTTTAATGTGTATTAGATTTGTTCTATATACATGTATGCTTCATATCTTAGACAAACTTATTTTGATATGCCTATTCATTTGTTTGAAATTTTATGTTTAACAAAACATATTTTTGGATTTAATATCAAAAACATTGATATATATCTTTATATGTATATTGGAGTATTTCCATATACTATATGCTTCAAGTTGTTTCAAATATCATGTTTTTGTATTTGGATGAGTTTTGAAAAATCGGATTTCCATTTAAAATCCAAGTTTTGGAAAATACGATTTTTGGTTTTCGGCAAAATTTTCATAACACAAAAAAAGTTCAAAATGTTTGTAACTTGTTTTGATTTTTACTCAAACAAGTTTGTATATCAATGTATTATGATGAGCTTATTTTGTGGATTCTTAGAGATTTTATGGGATTTAATAAGATAATAAAATCAAGTTTTTCTGTCCCTAATCTCAGCCTGCCAGGCTCTGGCGGTCGACCGTTCCGGTCGACCGGACCAGGAGCCGGTCGATCGAAGCGGTCGACCGGACGTGCACAAGAATGTGCACTTGGCCGGTCGACCGCACGGTCGACTGACTGAAGGCAACCCACTCTCGGGTTGCCCCGTCGACGGGCGGTCGACCGGCCAGAGAGCCGTTGCTCTCTGGTTCAGGGCCCGGTCGACCGGGCGGTCGACCAGAAGGCTCAACGGTCAAAAATTTGACCGTTGGCCGGTCGACCGGCCGGTCGACCGGAAGGCCAATTCTGACCTTGTCAGCTGCCAACGGGCAGATTCCTTTTGGGGGTTATAAATACCCCATTTGAGAGAGATTTTCTCTAAGATTTTCAAGAGCAAAAAATTCACCTATTCTCTAGTGTTTTAAAAGCAAGTTTTCAAAAGAGTTTAGTGGTTAAAGATCATTCTTTATTTGTTTTCAAGCGTTGGAAAATCAAAGAAAATATAGATTTGGGATATTTGCTTTGTTCTTCATTTCTATCAAATACTAAGTTGTTTTCCCAAGTATTTTTCCTTGTAATTTGTTTTTTCAACATCTTGATTTTTCACACTTGAGCTATATCATTCTATCCTCTCTATAGGATCTTTGTTTTTGTGGAAAAGAATTATTTGTGATCTTTTGATCACTAAGTGGTAAACCCTCCCTACTTGTGATATCCCTCTTGTGTAGAGGTTGATTTTAGAGAGGTGGTTGGCTCCCTCTAATGAGAGGTGGAGATTGTTGGTTGGCTCCCTCTAGTGAGAGGTGAAGTTTGTGTTGGAATCCCTCAAGTGTGAGGTGATTGTGTTGCATTGGCTAAGTGCCTACCCCTCTTGTGTGAGGTGGTGTTTGTGTGGCTTTGTGCCTAGCCTCTAAGTGTAGAGGTTGTTTTGGTTGAGAGATGAGTTATGTACTCCATATTGTATTTACCCCAAATCCTCAGTGGAGGTTCCCTGTGTGGGAGTCCTGTGTGGACAAGTAGATTGGAAATCCTTCTGTGTGAAGGCGCGGACGTAGAGCTGTGTGCTCGAACCTCGAAATATATCCGTGTGTTAGCGATTGATCCATTGTCTCTCTAACTCTCTCTCTTTACTATTGTGCCTTGCATCATTCATATGGTCATACATTCTTTTTATGCTTGGCTTGTTTGTGTGCGCCTCACTTGTGCTTAACCACGAGAGCTTCATATAACGCCTCAACTCTTATTCAGAGGAATCAAGAGGAGTTAGTCCAGAGCCTTCACCGGGAATTCGGCTACACTCGTTGGTTGCATTAAGTGTAGTTGCAATTTAGTTTTATTTCCCGCATTTAGTTCATTAGATTAGCAGTATACCTATTCACCCCCTGTAACGCCCCGATCTAGAGGTACGGAGACTTTACTGCGACGTATATACGTAGGTCGGAAATACCCTAACGTATATACGCTAAGCATCAATACAGGCAGGAATCAGAATACGGAAGCACAGTAGTAATATACAATCCAGCAATAATAACACCAGTACACAGTTATCACAAGGCATGATATAATATCTGAAGAGTATATGATCAATAAGAAGCACAAAGAAGGATGCACAATATGAAATACGGGAAGTACTCACGAGTAGCAAGATGAGAATCTCGTGAGCCGATCAAGGGAGGCTGGAAGAAGGAGGGTCCAGATAGGTAACTGCTAATCCACGCTCCCGCTGCGCACTCTAATCAGGTACAGCAAGGCTATGGTCCAGACTCCAGGATCTGGACATGAGAATCCAGGGTTGTTAGCAACCCCAGCGAGTACAAAGAATAAAGCCAGATGGCGTGCATAACAGGCACACGTGTACATAATCAAGTGACGTGTCCAGGCATGCAAGTACAGGAAATGACAAGTAATATAAGGAAAATGACAGTAAATCCGAGATCAAGTAAATACATGTAAATCAGTAGTTCTGAATTGAAAAACATGCATGGGAACGGCATAGAGAGCATAGGTACACAAAAGCATGCGACAAATAAAACATTAAACATGTGATAAATATAAACATGGACAAAACTAGTTATATAAGCTCAGATTATGGATTCATGGAGTGATACGTCAAGGGGATAATCCAAACAAGGAAACCCTTATCTATATACCACATATCCGTGTCACCATCATCTGAGTTCATACAACTTGAGCTGCCTCAGGGTAACAGAACTGGAGTATGTCTAGAGTAACCATGGTATCACAGAGGTCATGTGTCATAAAATGGGGTGTCAACTCAAAGCATAAAACTGTAACTGGAGAATATACAGGTATTGCATTTTAATTGATCCAATAATAATAGTCAGTACCATCTGATATTTCAGTCGCCTCCCTACCAGCGTCTCACATCACTGGTAGTCCATACTAGAGTTTGCACTCTGTAGAACTTACCCGGGTCTGATATGTGAGTATCAGGACCTGAACAAAGGAGAGACCAAATATCACACGTTCCTAACATTACTACTGTTTGGTTGTTTTATGTTATTCATCCAATTCATATGCTTTTGTAGGGCTACTGGCACACATACATCCACTTATGAATAAGACGAGTTATTATTTGAAAACTGATAAATCTGATGGCTCATATTTATAGTGGGTCCCGTCTCTGCTCGGGACTAGCTCAGGAGTATAGGCTACTGCTTCCGGGGACTTATCATTACGCGCCCCACACGACACTTCAGAAATATCCATTATAAATATGACATCAACCGGTTTCCATCAGTTTCCCCCACCCAGTGTAAGTTGAGTATTTTATTATGCATATTGTCCAAAGATAATGTCCACAAGTGTATACAGTATAACCATGATTATCCAACTACATGAGTTAACATGAGTATAATATCAGGAGTATAATATCAGGAGTCACCCTTTTTCAGGGGTTCAGGAGTACAGGAGTACAGGAGATACAGGAGTGCCAGATGTCTGGTCACATAATAATCATGAATATGTCAGGTAATACAGGTGCCAGGTGCCAGGTATCAGGTGTTATATATCATGTGGCAAATATATAACATGTCAAATGCCGGTGTCATATATCAAGTGTCAAATATAGCATGGCAAGTACCGATGTCAGGTATCATATGTCAAATATAGCATGGAAAGTACCGGTGTCAAATATAGCATGCCAAGTGCCGGTGTAAATACTGAGTGCCGGTGTCAGATGTCACGGGTCAAGTGTAGCATGGCAAATATCAGTGTCAAATATAGCATGGTAAATAGCGAAATTAAATATAACATGACAATTATCGGAATCAAATATAGCATGGCAATTATCAGAATTAAATATAGCATGACAATTATCAGAATTTAATATAGCATGGCAATTATCGCAATTAAATATATCATGACAATTATGTACTAAAATTACCATAGCAAGTATTAGGCATTTTAAAATATCCACATGTCCATATCATGTTATAAGTACAAAGGTAATTATTTTTAATTTAGTAATAAGCACTCGCATAATGTTAAAATAGATGCATGTTAAAAATAACTGTACTCGCCTGAAACCGGGGTGAAATACCGGTTCAAAGTCCAAGAAATCGGCGACCCGCACGAGAATCCACTAGCCCGTAATTGTATTTTAAAATATATAATTAAAAATATTTATATAATATTAGAGAGGGAATGAGAGAAGGAGAGAGAGAGAGAAAGTTGTAGGAAGAAGAGAGAGAAAAAGGAGAGAAAATATGGTGTTTGTAAAAGGAAAATAGAAATAAAATGGAAGGGGGTAGAGTTGTAAATATAGGGGAGTAAATAAAGGAATGAAGTGAGGGATATTTTGGAATGGAGAGAAAAGTGTTTTATTTAGGGAATGATTGGAGTTTTGAATGAAAGAAATAAAGAAAGAAAAGAAGAAAGAAAGAAAGAGAAGAAGGAGGAGGAGGGTGGGGCTTGGCCGGCGGCCACTGCCGCCGGCGGCCTGGCGGCGGCGGCGCCGCCGCTGGGGGTGCAGACCGCGCGCGCGCCTCCCCCAAGGGGAGGGAGGTGGAGGTGTGGGGTTGTTGTAGTTGTTGTTTGGTGGTGGTGGAAGATGGTGGTGGTGGTGGTTGTAGTGGTGGTGGTGATGTTTTGAGGTGATGGGGAGTTAGAGAAGGAGGAGGAGATGATGTTGGGTTGGTTGGAGTGGGGAATTTGGTGGTGGTGATGGAGAATTTTGGAGATGGAGTTGTGGTAATGGAGGTGGGTTTTGGTGAAATTGGAGGTGGTGGGTGGTTGTTGGTGGTGGAATGAGATGGTGTTGTGAAGAGGAGTTGTTGGGAAGTTGATTGGGTGGTTTAGAAGTGGCCGGAGGCGGTGGTGGTGAAGGTGGAGGCGGCGGCCGTGAGGTAGCGTGAGTGGGTTATTTAGTTGAAGAAGATGAAGTTGGTTTCTTGCTTTTTCCTTTGGATTTTTGTTGAAGGTGAATGATGTTGTGGTTTAATAGATGATGAGGGAAAAGATTTGATAGTTGGGGATGGTGTAGGGCGTCGGCGGCAGCCCTATGGCTGTCGGGCGGCATGGCGGCTTAGCGAAAATTAGGCCGTTGATTAAGGGGGGAGTTATCAAGGTGAATAAATGAAAAGAAATAAAAGAAAGAAAATTGGAAAAAATATAAGAGAAAGAAAATAAAATGTTTAAAAATTTCTATTATTATCTATTTTATTTGTTAAAATTTCTGGTAGCATAAAGTAGGAGAGTAGAGGAGGGAAAAGCCAGAAAAGAAATCGCCGGTAAAATATTATTATTTAAATAAGGCAAAAATTTGACTGTTTCAGAAACGTACCGAAAAATTCTCAAAATAGCAAATATTATTCTAAGATACATGGCAAAATCAGATTTGAGAAATTCGATGTAGTTTTCAAATTAAAAATCTTGAAATCTTTCGGCAATACTGGCCGACACCAGAATCGGTCAAATTTTGATAAATTTAGAAAAATCCCAAAATGTATTTAGATAAAAAATGAAATTCTAAGAAGTACTGTGAAAGATGTTTCTGAAAATTCAAACCCATTTGAAAACTAAAAATTCGGGAATCGGTCAGCGATGCCGACCGACACCGGTTTTGGAGATTTTGTAAATAATTCTGAAAAATTTCAGAAAATCATGAAAAATCTAAAGTATTAGAAAACGATGTTTAAATCTAAAATTGGTCAAATCAGATTATCAGAAATGCCAATTCGAGCAATGCACTAGGTTCGGGTCCCCGGTTCAGACTAGGGCTGACTCCGAGTCCACGAATCCAAATCCAATATAAAGCAATCACACCAATAATCATAAAACAGAAACAAATACAAGATAAATCAAAAAAATATGATAAAAAAATCAGAATACGTATCTACGTACGTATTCCAGGAACGGGGTGTTACACCCCCTCTAAGTGTATTTTCACATGTCTCCTTGAAGAAGATCTATAAGAAGACTTGTGCCTTGTATTTATGAGTTTAGAATTATTATAAAGAATAGATTAATTTTGATTGCTCAAGCTTATACACACAATAGTTTAGCTTTCAGTTTAACCTATTTTCAGTTTTGTTTTTGATTTCATGGATAATTTCATAAAAAGTTTACATTGATTTACATGCGTAATGGATTTCATCCATATATATTGGTGCTTATATCGTGTTAAGAAACTTATTTTGATGAGTTGACTTCATGAGTTTAGTTTTGTTTTTACTAAAAGTTTATTTCTTGTATAAAAAAAGTTTTTCTATATGACACCTTTTTAGTGTTTTGATTATAACTTCCTAATCTAATGTTTGATTAATGTGATTTTTGTTGTATTATAAAGTTAACTTAAAAGACTACAATATATTCCTATTAGTCATTTTTAAATTACAACATTTAAAGCTTCAAATTTTAGTTTTAAAATTAATTGTGAAGCAGAACTATCGACAGTCCATTTATAGCTGTCGACAGCCATTTACAGAGCTCAGCTATCGATAGCAGCTGTCGACAGCTGGCTGTTCCACTAACACCTGTCTTGTATTTTGAACTTTTTATTTTGATCTTTATTTGATATGATTAACATAAATGTCTGCAATATCTCCTATATGATTATTTTCAGATTCAAGCATTTTAATTATCAAATATTACTTTTAAATTAGCCTATGTGCTAAAAACAGTTTTCATAGTTTCCGTTTGACACCCTTCAATATTTTAATCATATCTTTCAACCTAATATCTGATTCCACTTATTTTTATTTCTTTATAAAGATAACTTAAATATCTACAAATTCTTAATATATTTGTTTTTAAATTCCAACGTATTGACCTTCAAAAATGTGTATGAAATTTACTTATGTGCAAACTACTTGGCCTGTCGATGACCCAACATAGATCTTAACAGTTCTTAGTTAAACTTACTTATTTTGCCTTATAACGGCTAGTTTTCTATTCAAACATGTCTAGGTTCATTTCCACTAACTATTTCTTAAATTTAATATATTCTAACATTTTAATTGCTGAAATTGACTTAAAATTGGTCTCTAAGCTTCTCCAATAAATAGGAGTGACTAGAGTGTTTTTTACAAGTTTTTCACA